>OLKM01000906.1:125000-172500 GCA_900291075.1 Melanogrammus aeglefinus
AGAAATAGAGGATAGGATAAGGAGAAGAAACAGGAGAATGCAAGAAACGGAATGGAGGTAGAGAAAGAGGACAGCAGAGAGATAGAATGAGATGAACGAATATCAGAGACTTAGACAGCGAGATAGAAGCCTGAGAGAAGGAAGTGTGGAGGGTGTAGATTGAATGAGAGAGAGTAAAATATGAAGAGATTGACACTGGTACTGCTCAGGGATATGGAAGGCCACAAAGAGACACTTTTTTCTGCAGACTCAGTATGTTTTAAGAATTGCTTATTTTGGGGTGTTACACTTTAGACTGCAGCCACCTGAACTGCGTCTGACCTAATTCCTCCCTATTGAATCCTCTTCCTCTCTAGAAGCCACTTCCTCTCGCTAGCATGTATTTCCTCCCATTAGAATCAATTGTTTGTTCTAGAATCCACCTCTTCCCAATATAATCAAATTCCTTTTGCTAGAATCCACTTATTTTAGAATCCAATTGATTCTACAGAAACTTGGAGCTTCTGGACGACTTTTCTGGTTGGTCTCTCTGGTCGGCCTCTCTGTTCGGTCTCTCTAGTTGGTCTCTCTGGTCTGCCTCTCTGGTCTACCTCTCTGGTCTGTCTCTCTGGTTGGTCTCTCTGGTTGGCCTCTCTGATCGGTCTCTCTGGTCGGTCTCTCTGGTTGGTCTCTCTGGTCGGCCTCTCTGATCGGTCTCACTGGTTGGTCTCTCTGGTCAGTCCCACCAGTCGGTCTCTCTGGTCGGCCTCTCTGGTCAGTCCCTCAAGTCAGTCTCTCTGGTCAGTCCCTCAACTCAGTCTCTCTGGTCAGTCTCTCAAGTCGGTCTCTCTGTTCAGTCTCTCTGTTTGTCTCTCTGTTCGGTCTCTCTGCTCAGTCTCTCTGGTTTGCCTTTTCGGTTGCTTTCTTTTGTTGGCCTCACAATCAGGCCTCTGTAGCTTGCCTCTATAGTTGGCCTGGCCTAGTTGCCTTCTGGAAGCACACAAAAGTACCTGAAGTTGAACTTTGTCTCACCCTTTTTCGACATGCCACAACTAATCGCCCCACTGTGAGCTCTTCTGTGATCCGTTGGGCTAAAGGGAAGCCTGTTACACAGAGTCACCGGGTCCAGTGCTTTGGGCATTGCACACTATGTGTCTAAAACTGTGAAGTAGATATGGTATGCTACACCATAGTGATTCAGATAGAAGAATCGAGTGGCAAGGGGGTTGACTCATTGTGGCATGATATTATCACAACACCAATTGACCACAATACTAGCATAGAACAGTACTAAAGTAGTACTACAGCACTGGCAAAGTACCATAACACTAGTATAGTCCCACAGTACTTACCTAGTGCAACAGAGCTGACACGGCACAGTGACAGCAGCAAATCTATAATTGTATTGTAAGGCAGAAAATGTATTTTGGTCAAATAATTCGGGAGGTGTGAGATGGAGCGAGTGTGAAGGGGAGAGCGGGAAGGAGCCGGTGTGCTTGAGAACAAGAGAGATTCAAAATACTTGAATGTGTGTTGCTTTCATACTTTTTCACAGGTGAAAACACCCATAAAGAGAATTATTATTTATGTTATCATTATATTATTTCATCCTGAGCTTGGAAAGACAGCTTTTAGCTTCATTGCCACTGACTCCTGGAACAACTTACAGCAAAAAGATAAAATTAAGACCTTCATATCCTTTAACCAATTTAGAAATATTATCTTAAATCTGCCAAACTCTATTTTAATTAGGCTATATCACTCATTTCAGAAAATGTTACATCTCTCTGTTTAAATGTTTAAATAGTTTTTTGCTTTATAAGTTGTTGTATATTTATGTATTTGCATTGTACTGTATATTGTAAATGCATTGTTGTTTTTGCTTTGCATTTGTTTGACTGGTCATCATTGCAAATGAGGGTCACCCCTCAATTGATCCCTCGAGTATAAATAAAGGATAAATAAATAAATAAATGTTACTTTTTTTATTGAAATATAAGCCAATCATGTGAGATAATAACGGTTATTGCAGGCCACTAGTGGTAGGGTGAAGACTACCAGCCCAGAAACCAAGAAGGGTCTTGCTCCTTGATAATAACAATCAAGCTTTGGATGGAAGGGTCTGATGAATGACTAAATACTTAACATGCAAAGGATTGTGTTTTTGGTGGATGCTGTACAGGGAGTTGAATCAGGGCCATTGGTGTGAACTAAAACAGTGCCACTGAAAGCGTCGACAGTGTGTATTTTTAACCTGCAGGTGTGAACCATCCCGCGCAACACAGCATCGCGCGGCAGTTGGCCTGGTTCGTGTGGGTGCCCGGTTATGTGTAAAGTACCGTCTGTATTTGTGCCCAACGTCAACACAGTGCTGGAATCCCATTGGAGACGCAGGGTTTACTCATGACGGCTGACATGTTGGCGCCGTTGGAATAAACGAGGAACACAAAATCAACGTCAAAACCGTGTTATATTTATTTTGATTATTTTATCGGGCAATGCAACCGTCAGAGTTATTCAGGAGATAAATGTTGAGCTGGACGTGCTGCCAAGAGTCCTCCTGATGTCTGTGTTGCTTGTTTTGTTTATACTGACGAACCAATGTATTTTACGGCTCATATAGCTTCCTGTCTTTCAGCTATGAGGTAATGTAATCGCTTTCTGTCCGTCTCTTCTCCCTTCATCTGCTCCCCTATCGACTCTATTCTCCCTTCTCTGTCCTCTCTCCTCTGTCTAATCTCTTTTCTCTCCCCTCTCCTGCTCCCCTATCTACTCTGTTCTCTCTTCTCCTCCCCTATCTACTCTATTCTCTCTCCTCGCTCCTCCTCCCCTACTCTTGTTTCTCTACTCTCTTCTCTCTCCTCCTCCCCAACCGTCTTTTCTCTCCTCTATCTAATCTCTTTTCTCTGCTCTCTCCTTCTCCCCTATCTACTGTCTCTCATCTCCTCTCTCCTGCTCCTTTCTGCTCTCCTTCCCTCATCTCTCCTCTCTCCATCACTCCCTCTCGTCCCCCTTGCTTGCCCTCTCCTTTCGCCTCTACTCCTCTAGTCTGACGGCACGCACCAACGAATGCACACACGCAAGCACGCACAACCACACACATACATCTCTCCTTTTTTTCTTCCCACCCCCTGTTGTTGTTGGACAGGCAAGTGTCACAACAATCTCTAATGACACACACACACACACACACACACACACACACACACACACACACACACACACACACACACACACACACACAACACACCACACACACACACAGGGATCCACCACTACCCTTTATTTTTTATCCTACCATCTCTCCAGGATGGGAGAGATGGTATTTCATATTGACATACAGGACAAATGCATGTTCTTGTCTCTGGTCATCTCGGACTCATCTCTAGCCTTAGCTGCACCTCTTGACAGCTGTCAGAGTTTGGATAGATTAACAGTAGCCAGGGGGTTAGTCGGGAGGGTCGGATCAGAAGATAGGATATAATTACAATGGGGGAGACGTGGGAGAGGGAGGGGAGGCGGGGAGAGGGAGGTGGGGAGAGGATAGGGACAAAGGGAGGAGTGGTGGTAGAGAGAGATCGGTGGGAGAGAGTAGGCTGGTAAGAGAGGGAGGGGAGGAAAGAGAGGTGAGAGAGGGAGGATAGGGTTGAGAGGGAGGAGGGGGGAGAGAGAGGAGTGGTAAGAGAGGGAGGAGAGCCGAGAGGGCGAAGAGAGTGTTGAGAGGGAAAGGAGAGGGGTTGGAAAGAGAGTGAGGAGAAGGATGAGAGGAAGGAGAGGGGGAGATGAAGGAGTGGGTTGAGGGGGAAGAAGGAGAAAGGGGAAAGAAAAGGGGGAGGGCAAAGAGAGAAAGGGAGGAGAGCGAGGATGGAGAGGGAGGAGAAGGAGGAAAGGGTGGAGAAGGGTATGTTCTGACGAAGGATTCTGAAGTGTAATTAGCCCAATTCAACCCATGGAAACATCCACACACTAAGCTCCACCAAGACCAGACTGGGCTGAGAAAGAAGACAGCCAAATGCTGCGTGTGTGCGTGCGTGCGTGCGTGCGTGCGTGCGTGTCTGGTTGTTTATGTGTGTTTGCATGTGTGTGTGAGGGGGCGAGAGGGTTTTTGTGTGTGTGTGTGGGGGTTGTAGGTGTGTGTGTGTGTGTGTGTGTGTGTGTGTGTGTGTGTGTGTGTGTGTGTGTGTGTGTGTGTGTGTGTGTGTGTGTGTGTGTGTGTGTGTGTGTGTGTGTGTGTGTGTGTGTGTGTGTGTGTGTGTGTGGGCAAGAGAGAGATTGTATGAGGGTGTATGCGTGTTTGGGTGAGGGTGAGTGTGGGGTAAAGGTTTATTTACTTTATGGAGGAAGTACCCATCAAACCGTTAACGCCGTTCTTGTTTTTCATCTTAATAACGCTGCGTCTGAGATGTTATTTGCATATAAAAGGGATTACCAGTATGTGCCAACGCGAATAGATTTAAATCTCTTTGCTGCATGGTGCTTTGTGCTCATCTTGAATTTAAAACCTCTGAAACAAGATGAAGGTTCAGCCTGACAGTCCCATCTGTAAATACTTCTACTGGAACTACTACAACCTTCTACTCTCCACTCTGCTACCGAGATCTATGCTACAGGTGCAAAATAAAACCTATCATGCTACCATGCACTATACTACCAGGTGCTATGCTAGCCGGTTAAAATGCTACCAGGTGCAATGCTACTGGTTGCTAGTTGTTATGCTACTGATCCCTATAATACCAGCCGCTATTCTACTGGTTCCTATGCTACAAGGTGTTATCGGACCAGCAGTCCACAAGCGTACCCGTCTCTGTGCTATTGCTTTACATAATTACTGTGACTGGAGGCGAACTCCGTTAGCGATACGCCAAAGCTAATCCCAAACCAAACAGCCTCAATAACAGCCAAGGAGAAGAGAACGGCTAATGGCACCAAAAGGAAGTGTGTTCTGTTGACAGTTTAACTAGTTTGGCCTGCCAGCTAGAACACTCTGCGACAATCAATGGAAAATACACTGCTTCCTTTGGGCTGTGTGCTGTCTGAGGGACCGAGCCAAATTCAATTCCATTTAATGCGTGCCGCAGGCTCCTACCCTTATACTGCTCAAAGTAACAGCACTTACTCTCTATTGGCTATTGTTCTACCCTTTTGTTTGCAACATTGCTTGTTGATATTATTAAGATAACTTGTGAAGTTGTGGTTATGAGTCTTATTTTTGATAATATAATACTGGTAGTTGTCTTAGTAGAAGTAGTAGTCGTATTAGAAGTAGTAGTAGCAGCAGCAGTAGAAGTATTACAAATAGTAGTAGAATTGGGGAGGAAGAAGAGTAGTAGGTAGGTATTGTATGTTACAGAAACATGTAATACAATTAAAATCAAACATTTGGAATAAATATCTGAATTAATGATCAGGCAGACTTGAGGAGCTGACCTGCAGCCTTGACCATGTTGGTCTGCTTCAACCCTTGGAGTCATTATGAATCCCCTTATCAAAGAGCCAGGGTAGGTTGTCTTGTTCAGAACCAACTGGGAGTTGAGAAGATACCACCCTCAGGCCATTTCTTAAAGACATTACATTTGTCCTCAGAGTTCATCTGTTTGAACCCCAATATACACATTCTACCTGTAGGCATTACTGAGCAAGTTGACTTATGACTTACATCACATGACATATCTGAATCCCTTTGGTTAACAGCGTCTGCAAAATGACTAATAGTAAATAATCGATGCAAGACGAACAAACACTAAATCCAAACAACACGGCCTCCACAGAAGCGACGTTACTGTTTTATTTCAATTTCACACTTAACTCGACAAATAAATGGGGTTTATTTTCCCAGAAGGACAGCATAACAATGATGTTTTCAATGCCACTTCACTATCTACCTGCAGGTATCTACATTCATGTCCAGCTGTAAGCGCCACTCGAAATATAGGCCAGGGGTGAGTGTTTGGCATCTTGAGAAGCAGAAGGAGAAGAGAAACAGTCTTTGTGATTTCTGTTGGCTGTCAGAAGAGGACCTAGGGCGGCTCAATATCTCTCCAGGATAGCGGGTCCCTGAAGTGGCTCGGCGCTGCTCCAAGAGCTTAGCTCAATAGCTAATTATTGGCCGTTCTCTTATTTAAATATATCATGTATAAATAGTGAGACCAGGGGCGTTTAATTGGTGGTTTTGTGTCAGAACAAACCGTGCAGAGAGACACGCGGAGGAACCCGGGTTCAGATGTTTGCCACAGGGAGGAATCAAAGATTCTCTCACCTTCTGAGCGGAGCAAAGCTAATTATTTACGCGGCAGCCAAGACGTGTGCCACTAAACACTCAGCGACAGAGGCTCTGTATAGAGGAGAGAGCTGTTTCACTCTGCCTTTTAGAGGCGGCTAGATGACGAGACTTCCAAGCGGTCATCTGTCTCATTAAATTAACCATCCAACACTGCTCGGATAAAAGAGGTTTTGACCCAAATGGACTGCAGTGTCGTAGAACAAGACCCCTCCGCTGTCTAGCATAACAATAACCCTGCCCCAGTGGGAGGGTCTCGGGGAAGGCATCCACCACCAGGGTTCAGCCCCCTTTTGCTGATGGGTAAGGCTCTGCGTCCAGGGAAACGCATTAGAAACATCACCCGTTTACTACAGAGAGGGAACTCCCAAACCAAAACCGGTTATTCTGTTTACTTTCCCAAGAAAATGTCCCCCCTTTGCCATTCAGTAATGCATTTCATAAGGCATCACAAGCCCACGGAACGCTCCGGCATTCAGCCACACTTTCGATATAAAATGATTTGCCATCTTAATCCTCTCCCTGCTCAGATGTATCATGCCGTCTGCGGGGGCTCCTGGGCTGTGTGGGATTAAGCAGCGCAGCAACGCCAAATCTTCAGCAGCTGCCATCCAGAAGATCCAATGGCCCGACTGCCCCGCGGAGCGTAATAGACCTGGGTTCCTACCACGCATTCTGTCCTCCTAATAGTGTTTCTCTGCTTCAGCTGAATGGCTCATTAAACCCTGGCCTCTTTTCCGTGGTGTTAGAGGAGCCCCCCTTCCTCCTCCATCACCACCTCCACCATCACGCCACATCTCCCCCCCCCCCCCCCCCCAATAATCACCGCGCCACTCATCAGGGAGGCAACCTCTGCCAACGCAGGCGGCTCGCCGTCCCTCCGTGTGCTTCAGCTGGAGGGCGGCGGCAGAACGTGAGCAATCAGCCGGCTCTCACAGAGAGACGCGGCAGCCCGCTGTTGTTATTTCCGTTGAGTCAATAGCTTGTCCCTGGTCTCCACTGTGATGCTGATCAGCCTTTAACGTGGCCTTTGGAGTCATGATGAATAATTCCATTATTACGTTCCACAGACAATAAGCTAAGAGAGGCCGCGGCGCACGCTCTTTCCCAACACCGGAGTGCAGCCGTGAAGCCGGAGGGACGTGGTGGTGGTTAAGCTCTGCAGCCAGTGGGGGATCGCCAGTCTCTGTGTTTTTGAGTTCGGGGGATTCGCACAGTGAACTTATTTAAGCTTCACCATCAGCTGCACAAGACCCGTAATACTTTCTTATGTCTGAGCATTGGAGCGTGCAGCTCCCTGTGAGACGAAAGGTACAAGTTAAATCCCCAAAGTCTAACCCGCCAGCCTTCCCCGTAGGCGTCATGGCAGCCTCTGAATGAAGGCAGGCTGCCAGATCAAGGGTGGAAGCTGGAGAAGGGAGAGGTGACGAGTGACACAGGACCTCTGAGAATAACACAGTAAACAGCGGGATACTACAGCACATACTTAGCGAGTATTAATCC
The DNA here is from genome assembly GCA_900291075.1 of Melanogrammus aeglefinus. Lineage (NCBI taxonomy): Eukaryota > Metazoa > Chordata > Actinopteri > Gadiformes > Gadidae > Melanogrammus > Melanogrammus aeglefinus. Next base: position 132,760 of record OLKM01000906.1, read on the forward strand.
CTGTCCCTAGCTGAAAAGAATCCCCGCACTCCATTGTAGACACCTGACACCTCTGTGAAATAAAGCACCTTCCGGCACGCACACAGTGTGTGTAATTATACACATCCTGTATTCTGAGGGCCTTCAGGTGTTTTGGAATATGACCAGGGGGTCATATTTCACGTTGCATCATGACCAGAAACCTGAAACCTGACCACTTTAACTCATTTGGCACGTTTGTGGTCTGGTGTGAGCTACTGCAGGGTATCACGATCAGGGAATTACTCTCTACTCGCTTCGTAAGTAGAGAGTACATCTCTACTTTTCGAGATGTTATGTTTGTGATGAATTGCTTGTAATAGTGAAATAAATCGTATTTCTCTAGCCACTAGAGCGCCACAAATCATCTAATTTGCATTCATCCACGCTCCGCTTGAGCTTCAATTAATGAAGTGTGGGATTCCTTGCAACAATGTGAAACCTAGAATCACTTGGTGGACCACAAAGTGTAATGGAAGAAAGTGATTTTGAACTGTGTGCATTAACAGGCTTGGTATTCTGGTTCAGTTGGAGCTCTGACGTTTTGGTGTGATGTCTGACACCGTCTTAACACTACTTTATTTTAAACTGCATTCTCTCACTTTATTCCTCGCACTCTTCTCTCGCACAATCTCTTTCCCCTCCTTTCTCTATAATTAGCTGTGCTTCTTCAATCACCCTCTCCCTCCCTTCTCTCCATCTTCTCAGATTCTTTGTGCCTTTCCCCCTCCCTCCCGTTCTCTTTTCCTTCTCTCCCGTCTATCAACCTTCCTCCAATTCATCCTAATTGTTTCCCTCTTCTTTTTTTTTTATCAATTTCTCTCACTCCTCTCTCCACTTCTATTCTTTTTCTCTTTTTCCAAGCCACCCTTTTTACGTTCCTAGTCTCCTCTCATTGAAGTCTCTAAATAGGGCCGCTAGTAATAGGGTTAGGGTTAGGGTTAGGTTAATTCAAAGAATATCTCCCCTCTGTAAGAATGACATCTTATAGTGTACATATTAAACAGGTGAAACTCTGCTCCGATTGGCAGATGACTCTCTCGTGTGTTCCCTGTAAGGCAGGTTGCTTGGGGCATGGTGCCCGTTTACTAGCAGAGGGAGCGATATTATTCACCAGATGTTATGTCTTTATGAGTAGCCTGTTGTAAGGATGTCATCTAAATGGGCTGCGTGAAGAGGGGTGCTCCATGAATGTTAATTGTCTGCACAGAATAGAGCTACGTCAGAGAGTGTGTTCATTGTTTGGCTTTCTTTCTCCTCTCTAATTTTCAAACATAGATCATCTTTCTCATCAGCAGATACCAGTGTTAGTGCCCTCTCCTGTTTAGCGTTCATGAGCCTTTTGTTGTTGCTAATCCTCGCCTAAAAGAGATACCATTTCTTATAATGTTCTACCTAGCCATCTCTCTAGGCTTATATTAAATATATATGTGTCCAACCATCATTCCGTCCGTCTATCTTTAGAGGCTATATCCCTCTTTCTGTCAATCTATCATGGAATAAAGAGGGTGGGCCATAGAGCACCATCTCTGGTTAAAGACTTGTATTACAAAAACATTAATAACTTTTTTGATTGGTTGATACTATGCCTTTTATTTGACCTTGTCAGAGATTTGGTAACTTAAAAATAAAAATAACATGAAGCCTTCTAGTCAAGCCAAGAGCAGCTAAACAGGCTACATGATAAATAGGTATTATGCTGGGCGCGTTGATTGCGGCCATGTTTGCCGTCTGAGTTTGTCGGTTAAGTTAGTACTAAACCGTGTAGGAAACTCTGGGGCGGAGTTTAGGGATTAAAGCAGAAGTGATTCATCTCAAACTGAGCTGGAGTAGAGAGATAATTAGAGCCATACATCAGGTCGGCGCGTCGAAGTGATTAGTTGCACTGTGGCTGATGACGCGTGGCTGTGACAGCTCTACATTTCATACTGGGATTCACTTCTGAAGGAACGTGCATGAGATATTAAGAGCAACTTTATGAGAGGAACCCTTAGCATACATATTTTAAACCGAATCGTTGGATTGTTTGCCTCCTGTTTGATTAAGGTAATTACTTACAGACTCACGTAGGAGCATATATAGCATATATGCATTTAGGGGCCAATAGGAGAATGCCTACAGGTAGACGTTTGGGAACACTAACCACTTCACCTTTAAGTTTATAAAAGGAAAAACCTTTCCTGTTTTTCATGAGCCAGCGTTGTCTTAAACATCCTTCTGTTCCCCGTCAGAATGACTCAGGAGCCACATGGATTTCCCCCGTGGCTGACTCTGGTGTCAATATTTTGAGGGGAAGAGCAGCTATAACCGGCAGCCAACGGAGGGTTACAAATCAATTTTGGCAAGTGCTCAGACTCCAAAGCAAAGCGTGCTGACTGCAGGAGATGTTGACGCTAGCGAGGTGGTGGTTGTGTTGGTGTTGGTGAAAGGGGAGGCCGAGTGCTTTGTTGATGAACAGCTGCTGCAAGGTTCTTCAAGATTAATCACTTACTGAAATCCATCCCCCACGGGACTGCGACATATTGGATGATGCCGTCTACGCTTATTCTCTGATTGGCTCTAATTGGAGTGAGCAGATGTCAATCGTCGTGCAATCTAGTGTGTGACGTCAGCATATACTCGAAGGAGCCAATGGGAGACCACGGCGTGGCCCGTGTTGTGGTGTGGCTGGGGTGTGCTACGAGTCTGAATGCTCTTAATATCACCCGGTGAATCTCTGGGGGCCGACACCCGGGAGGGGAACATCTGTCAGGTTGCATTTGAAAAATAGCCTGAAGACACGTCGAAACCATTCGGAGAAATTCAGAAGCCGATCCCATGAGGTGGATAATAATGAACGCGCTATCAGGAGGATGTGGCCAATAAACGGGTGGATCCACTCTTAAACACAGTCTTGGCTGACTCATTCATACAGCAAATAAAATAAATGTAAAAGTGAAATCAAATAGTAATCTCTGAAAATACAAAATGAGAATAACCAAACATAACTATTTATGTGTAATTCCTGGTTCTTTACTGGTTCTTACTGTGATCTGGGTTTCCTCTGGGCACTCCAAATTCCTCCCACCGCCAAGGTCACGTAAGGCAGGCTAAATTTAGCTCCCCTAATTTACACACACCTCGGTGTGTATGTTGTGTGCATGTGAGAATCTGCAATGGATTGACACACCACAGTATCTCTGCCCGGCAACCAAGATCAGGGATATGTTTAAACACTGCTAATGGCAAAACAACTTTTGCATCCATTAATAAACAGGTAAAAAGTGTGAAGTGTGAAGCTATAGAACGATACTATATCTAAACATGCTCCTTGTTTAATACGTTGTTGACATCTATAACGTCTCACTAATGGGTGAGATGGTTTGGTCGGCTTACACAGGATAAAGAGTGCCCGATCGATTGGAGTGTGGGGTGAAATGCCGCTCTCAGGTTTACTGTAGCTGCCACTGCTAATTGCGCATTGATCAGTCCTTCATCTGAGACAAAGCAGAGACAGACCCAATCCATACCACCCTGGTTAAGTATTGAATACATTGGGGCAAATGGCTTGGTGGGTTGGTGGACATTTCATGCTATTAAACCATCACTATGGAGCAACGGACCAGAACCGCTCTGCCAGAAAATCATTTTGCCCAGTGGCCAGTGGAGTGACAGGTGATTTATATGGCTACGGTGGCACCATGACTCTAAAAGTAAAACTTTGTTGTTGAGCTATATAGTTATTCTCGCTCCCTCACCAAGTTCTATTGTGTAAACAAATTATGATGAGGAGGTATACCCTTATAGTGATTGAAATAGGAGGTTTAAAATGTCAGATAGAAAAGTCCAATACCATTCAATATATTTCCATATACTTCAATGTAATGACTCTAAAGTCAAACTGTTTGGAATAGTATTTTGAATTCATAAGTGGCATATCGTTACAATCATTGGTATAGTGTTAAATTCACCTGTCGTTAGCATGATCATTTCTATAAACTTTTCCATATCGTCCAGGCCTAATTAGAAACGCTGATGGGAACGTTTGCTCTCAAATGTGCCATCCTTCATCGTTAATCTGAGCCCATCAGGAAGACTTCTCATACTAAACACTGTATACATAAGCTTTAGTGCCTCTATATCTGGTCCCAGTGATGGAAGTTAAGAAATCAGCACTAGATACACATTATGAACACAAGTTAGGGTTTCGGTGCTACGATACATGAGGAGATCTATATGTACACCTTACACCTTACTTCACAGTTCTAAAATTGTCCACTTTATTTCCACGGGGAGTTTGCAGAAAAAGTGAGTTCATCATCGTCTTCTTTCATCAAAGTGAGAGGAGCACTAATGAAGAACGGCAGTAAATTTAACACCTTATACAAATACTTCCTATGCGACAGTCTGACTACTTACAGATGTGCTAATATGAGCTCTTTCTGTATGTTTAAAGGAGGATGCTAGCTTTGCCACATTTATTTTTCCTTCATTCTGTTTTAATTATTCTGTCTCGATTGCTTTACTTTTATTTGCTCTTTAGCTGGCAACTTACAGTGAATGCAAGAACAGGGGCCGACAGAGCAGACAGGGGGGTAGGCAGCTTCCTCTGGGAGACCTACAGGAAACCTGCGGATATCAGCGATTTAATCCAGTACCTTTTGGCTGCGAGTCAAACGCCATAGCTACTCTCCTTTCCCCACGTCCCGCACGCTGTCTCTACAGCGGTTTGGGAGTCGGGTGAAGACCCATCCTCAGGTGTTAAGGTAATGAAATAATGTCAAGGATCAGGTAAAGTCGCATTCACGCCTCTCTTAGGTAACCCAGCTTTGTTCCTCCGGAGAGAGACAGATCTGCTCGTCATTCAAAGGAAGAGAGAGCGAAAGAGAGATACGGTGGGCCCTGATAACTATTAGACCTGTTTGAATGTGGGAGCTTTACTTACAACCCAGCCCAGTGACAACATACCTTATCTGTGCTGCTGTCTCTTGGAAGGCAGATAAACGCAAGAAATGGTAGAGAAATGGGTTCAGGCATCAAGGTTCAGACGTCCTCCTAAACTTTCTCTGATAATGGCTATGTTTAAAAGTAGGTAATGGATTGCATTTGTCTTGTTAATGGGTTTGTTTCAAAGAGTAGGAGAGACCAGTGAAAGGCACAAAGAAAATAGTAGTGTCCCACAAGGCAGTTATGGGATAGGGCAAGGCACTAACAGCGGTGTAAGAAGGGGAATGAACCCGAAATCCCTTTTTTTAGGTATTACTTCATGTATGCAACTCAGTCAATGATGCTAAAATAATACTGCACGTTTCCTGATCTTCACAGCGAATGGACATTGATGTCCCTCAGACGTCACGATGGACGAACACAGATGGCGAGGTGTGTTGGGATGTGTGGAGCTCTGTCTGGGCTGCGTTTGATGGCAGAGTCTGAGGAAGTGTTAAGCTTCTCGGACTTAAAATATAAGGCCACGGTGTGCGGTGCATTTCACACACAACATCGTTCATTATTACACTTATTCAAAACAACGTTACTCGCTTGTGTGGTTGGTTGGTCAACAAGAACCCTCAGCCCAAATCCCATTATTTAAATCAAATGCATTCAAATTCAAGCTGAAGCATCACGGTGTTAATGACTCTATTCTCTAGGGTAGAGCGGAACATAAAGCAAGGCACTAACATAACAGGATTATTGGTTCTCCCTTACGGGTTCGTAATATGTTTATTCGCAACAAAAAAGATGTCTCTCTGCGATATGAACACTTTCACTTTCCACTGCGGGAGCAAAACTCCTCTACTCCCCACCCCCCCCCCCCCAACCACCCACAGTCCCTCACGCCGGCAAATGTTTCCGCTCCTCTTAGCTCCTCTCTCCTCTCCTCTGCGTCCCTCCGACAAAGCGCCACGGCCTTCAAATGATGACACATCTGCCTCAATGGCTCAAACACAATGGGAGCTTATTTCTCCAGAAACTGCAGCGAAGGAAGGGTCAAGAGTCAGGTTGTTGGACTCTGATTAATAAACACACACGCATGCCTTTAGGGCGGTTATAAAGGGACCGGAATCATCATAACTTGTTATTACCCTGGAGGTCTTCTACCCCAAGAGACAGTGCTGGTCTGATATCTCACGGTCTCTGTGTGTCGAGCCTTGAAGATCAACCCCCCCCCCCGCCTCCCCCCTTGACATGATGCAGACTTCTGGTCCCATCTCTGCGGTCCGGTGACCCCTGCTGATGCAGGGCGGGATGCCCGCCCCCGTCCCGGTCTCATACTGATTCTAATAAGGTTCAGTGAATCCACCGCTCCCCCCCCACCACCACCACCACCACCTTCCTCCCTCCCCCCTTCACTTTCTAGCGCTGGTGGAGCATAAAGAGTTTGTAGAAGGGCGCGCGCTGCTAGGATGAAATGTTAATGGCTCCTTAACATGGTGCTGAGCAGTGCCATTAAGCCAAAGGGACGGTGGCTCTGCTATGACCGTGACCTCCATGCGTGCACGTGTTGTGAGTCAGTAGCCTTGCTTTCCCTTCCGTAACCTCGAAATCAATAGAAAGATCCAGTGTGTTGTTGAATGCCCTGGCCTTACCTGTATCACAGGAACTGTGTTGATTAAAACCACTCAACGTGCCGCATGTCTAACCTTGGGCTTCTATAAAGCGTTCTTTCTTGATCATAAGCAATTATTTTTTCTGGCAGGAAGAATCCTTATTTGCACCTATTTGGTACCCCTGGTTATTTTATTCCGAAATTCTTCCAAATGAAGAGATAAACTAAGTCCCCCTCCTGGCTCACCCTGAGGTGTCTAGAGCCCTTCCAAAATGGTTTCAGGACTTTAGATTGTAACAAACCCTGTCCTAAACCTAATCTGGATGGGGAACAGCAAATCATATTAGGACTGGTATGAGGACACCTGCAAAAAAAGTGCTTCCACCAGATCAACCAATACCCTATCCCTGATCACCCCCAATGCACCAGAGCCGCTACCTCATTCCACCAATAGAAGACAGCTCACCCGTTCACAATAGAAGACAGCTCACCCGTTCACAATAGAAGACAGCTCACCCGTTCACAATAGAAGACAGCTCACCCGTTCACAATAGAAGACAGCTCACCCGTTCACAATAGAAGACAGCTCACCCGTTCACAATAGAAGACAGCTCACCCGTTCACAATAGAAGACAGCTCACCCGTTCACAATAGAAGACAGCTCACCCGTTCACAATAGAAGACAGCTCACCCGTTCACAATAGAAGACAGCTCACCCGTTCACAATAGAAGACAGCTCACCCGTTCACAATAGAAGACAGCTCACCCGTTCACAATAGAAGACAGCTCACCCGTTCACAATAGAAGACAGCTCACCCGTTCACAATAGAAGACAGCTCACCCGTTCACATCCCAGGTGGAGGGTAAAGGGGTTCTGCAGAGCTGGGCCGGCCCTAATGGATCTGAAGTTCTGCTGTGGTTCAGTCAAGACCAGAGCCATTTGTCTCAATGCCAGCCTCCTCTCTCCCGTCACCTTCATCTCCTCGCCCTTTGCTTTATCTCCTGATCCTACTCTTCATCACCATCCTCTTCACAATCTCCCCAACCTCCTCTTCCTCACCCTCATCGTCTTCCCACTCCTCTTCATCTTCCTAATCCCCTATTCCTGACCCTCCTCATCCTCTCCTCACCCTCCTCTCTGTCCCCTCACCCTCCTCTTCCTCTCTTCACCCTCCTCTCTGTCCCATAACCCTCCTCTTCCTCTCCTCATCCTCCTCTCTGCCCCATAACCCTCCTCTTCCTCTCCTCACCCTCCTCTTCCTCTCCTCACCCTCCTTTCCCTCCCCTCACCCTCTTCTTTCTCCCCCCCTCCTCTCCCTTCCCTTCATCTCCCTCACCCTCCTCTTCCTCCCCTCATCCTCCTCTTCCTGCCCTCACCCTCCTCTTCCTGCCCTCACCCTCCTCTTCCTGCCCTCACCCTCCTCTTCCTGCCCTCACCCTCCTCTTCCTCCCCTCACCCTCCTCTTCCTCCCCTCACCCTCTTATTTCTCCCCCCCTCTACCTTCCCTTTATCTCCCTCACCCTCCTCTTCCTCCCCTCATCCTCCTCTTCCTCCCCTAACTCATCCTCCTCTGACTCCCCTCACTCTCCTCTTTCTTCCCTCACCCTCCTCTTTCTCCCCTCACCCTCCTCTTCCTCCCCTCATCCTCCTCTTCCTCACCCTCCTCTTCCTCCCCTCACCCTCCTCTTTCTCCCCTCACCCTCCTCTTTCTCCCCTCACCCTCCTCTTCCAGTATTCCCTGTCCTTTGCCCCCCACACTCCTCCTGCTCTTCTCACCCCAACCACAGGGGATGGTTGTCACGGCGATGACCGTCTGATGGGCAGATCACCAGTTTAACGCTGGGAGGGGGTTAGGAGGTAAGTGGGAGGTATTTGTAGTGCCTTGTTTTTCCAGGCCCTGGCAGTGGGACCACAGAACACATTCAACCTTATTGTGACATACTTACATACACACACAACACACACACACACACACAATCACACACACACATACCAACACCCAGCACCACAAGGTGCAGAAAATCTCGCTGTGGGCTTGGGGGTTACTAAAGAACACTTTGCCAGTGTATTACGTTTGGCTAGCTGCTCCTTTTGCTCCCCAGCTACGGTCATGCCGTGAAAAATATTATCATTTTATTCTATTTTATTCAGTAATATTCTGTGATATTCTATTTGAACAGCTTGAGACCCTGACCACTTCCATTTCTCCCTTAGCAGTAGCCAGCCTCACTAAGCATTCAATCAGAATGCTGCATAAAGATTAAGGGTACCCAAATGTATGCGGCCAATTCCAGCTAGCTTCACAGCAGTCATACAGCAGCCCTATTGGTGGTGCCAATACAAGATTGAGAACTGCTGCTACATGGTGAAAAATCACTCTAGTTCATTCACACTCTTTCAACAGCAAGATAACCTGATGACCCTGATATGCTTACACCTGGAAAATTTAATTCATTTGCAGATTGGCTTTGCAGTGGGCGAGCCATGGTTTCCACAATGAACAGCTTAGAATTATATTAGACGTTAGCAGTGTGCGAACTATACCGCGGCTTTCGGGGGGGCTCACTTATATTGGGGGGGCTTGCGCGTGCCTCAGAGCGAGGACTTACTCAGAACACATCCATCATTACAAGCCTGTACGCCTACTCGCCTTATGTCAGCACATATAGCACATGATATCACATCCAACCCTCCACACACGCTTTAAAAAATGACTGGGTCGAGCCAGCCGCTACATTTTACGATAGGGCTTTGACTCCGAAATTCATTATTCGAATATAAGTCGAATATCAAAAAATAAATCAAAATTCGAACGAATATTAGGCAGCCCTTAATAGGGATGGGCATGTTTAATCGACGATCGACTAATTGATCGTTAATTCCCCCGACGATCGACTAAGACAACTTAATCGATGCCCATCCATAGCCCTTAATATTGGAACCTGTTGTGGGCAGACTGGAGGGAGAGACGTCGGAGAACCCGCCGCAGTCCATTCATAATACTGTAATGACCACGGAAGAGCCAGTGAATGAAGTATGGATTAGACAGCTATCACTGTCCTATAGCGTCCGTTTTAGAGTCTCAACGTCCACTTCAAATGCAGTTAGAAATATGGGACAGTTGCTTCACTTATTGTTTATATTGTGGCGAGCAGCGCGGGAAGGACGAGACGGGAGCCCAGGCTACACAGCGACACAACTCTCGTGCCCCATACACCGCACGACAACGAGAGCTGCCTTTATTTAACACACCCAAAACAAACATGACAGAAACACGGCACACCTGACCAACGGACATGCCAATCTCGGTAATGGTGGCGGCAACACTACACACAACAAACAACACAACACAACAACAAACACACAACCAATAAAGACCCTAAACCCGTTAACCCCACTTAACCGAACAACACAAACAACTTGGCAAAAGGCAATAAAACCCCTTTTTCCCCAAATAACATTGATTTCCCAGAATCCCCGGTGCGACCACCACAGGAGTCGCCACACAGCCCCCACCTTAGGGGTCAGACGTCCCGTCGCCCCAACACCCAAGGCACAGTCCCGAGTGTTCAGGGGGCCGGCGCCGCCGCCGCCGCCGCCGCCTTGTGGCCGCCAGTGGCGGCCCCGTTGCGGTGCAGCCTTCCTCCCTGGTTGGGACGCCTGTCTCCAGCTGTCCGCACAGGACCTGGGGGTGTGGTCGGGGACCACCTCTATCAGGGCCCCCACCAGTTTCTGCCGTAGGGGGGCGCTGCAGGGCCGTTCGGGGACCCCATCCTCCGCCCTCCGCCGTCTGGCCCGTCGCCGGCTGGGATGGACTGGACGCTGTCCAGTCCACCCGTAGTCCTTGACCCGCAGACACTGCTCCGGCTCGAGGTCCGGTGGCCTGGGTTTTCGGACCCGTTCCTCGTCCTTCCCGGACCGGGTAACCACCGTCGTTGTGCCACGGGAGATGGCGGCCCCAGCCGCGTCCACCCGGGCACCACAACAACGGCAGCAGTGCTTGGCCGGAATAGGCTGGTCCTGGCAATCATCCTCCTGCAGGCTGGGTTGATCAGAGTAGTCGGCCTGCCGGACGTGAGGTCGGGAGGCACCGGACCGGTTGCAAGGTCCGATTAGCTCCCGCTCTGCTCGTTCCGCCACCTCAAGAGCCACCTCGAGGTTCGGGGGCCCGGTGAGGCGGACGTGCCGTCCCAACCGCGGCGGGGCAAGTCCTTGGAGGAACGATTGAAGGGCTAGTTCCTCCCTAGCCGCAGCAGGGAAGTCGGGGTAGCCCCGCTGGGCGTACAGCAGTACATCCGCTCCCGGCGGCTGGTCAGCAACTCCCGGCTGTGGCCCACGACCCCCCGCTGCCCGAAACGCCTCTCCAAGGCCCGGGTCAGGGCCCCGAGGTCCCGATGGTCCGCGGGGGCAAGGTCCAAGAGTACCTGCACCGCCGTCCCCTCCAGAGCTAGAGCGAGGTGGACGACCGCCTCCCCAGCACCCCAGCCGTTTTGCCATTCAGCAAGCCGGAACTGTGCAAGATACGGCTCAAGCTGTGTTTCCCCGGAGAACTTCGGTAGCTTCACCGCCGTCCTTGCCACCAGGGGGCGGTTGACAACTGCCAATTCTCCGTTCGTTGGCCGCTGCGCTCCCAAAGCGCAGGGTGCGTCGGCGTCGGTTGGGGCTTCCATGGGCTCGACCGTCAATCCCAGTCCTTTATCCGCTTGCGCAGGCCAATCCCACTTCTGACACCAATGTGGCGAGCAGCGCGGGAAGGACGAGACGGGAGCCCAGGCTACACAGCGACACAACTCTCGTGCCCCATACACCGCACGACAACGAGAGCTGCCTTTATTTAACACACCCAAAACAAGAAACACGACGCACCTGACCAACGGACATGCCAATCTCGGTAATGGTGGCGGCAACACTACACACAACAAACACACAACCAATAAAGACCCTAAACCCGTTAACCCCACTTAACCGAACAACACAAACAACTTAGCAAAAGGCAATAAAACCCCTTTTTCCCCAAATAACATTGATTTCACAGAATCCCCGGTGCGACCACCACAGGAGTCGCCACAATATGCTACAGGCCGAAAGACTAAATGAATATGTTACTTACTTGCTCCTTTTAAGTATAACATTGCTTGGGGAGTCCAATTCCACCACTGAAAACGGTGGAAGGTGCTTACAACTCCCTGCTAGTTAGCGATCTATTTCTCTTCTCTACATGTAGGCTAGTTGTGGTGCGTGAATGCTGCTGAGGGAGGTAGCCTGTTTGATTGATTTGCTGAATTGTCCAATCATGTGGTGACAACAAATAGAAAAGCGATACCATTGGCCTGGGGCAATTGCATCTATATTAAAGCAAAATTGCGGTCAGACAACATCGATGACTCACCCTCATGCGCAAATACATTAAAATAGCCTATTTTACACATGACCCATTATATTGACAATACAAAAAAACAAATCAAGTAGGAAATGCATGGGAAAAGACAGCATTTTGCCAGTATTTTAGAGACCCCCCCAAAATTTCACAAATCATGTTTTCAGGGGAGCTCATGTCTCATTAAGGGGGGCTGAGACCCCCCTGGCTCCCCCGTAGTTCGCACCCTGGACGTTAGATATTCTCCCTCAAATAGAATACACTGCAGTTTGGGCTCTACCATAAAAATACATGATTTCAGTGAGAATAGGCATGGGGAGTGTAGTTTGCTAGTTTGTTTTTACTTCTCAGTCGAAAGGTTCTTGGTTTGATTCCCAATGTCGGCCTAAAGCCTACGTGTAGCCATATTTATATTTGGGTTCAAAAAGGTCCATGGTCCAATACCTCTATCTGTTCCTTAATGTCATGAAATTCAATCTTGATAAAAAGCGCCTGTAGATTCTTCCAGTCTCTATGAGCCATTTCCTGTTAAGAAGACAGCTACTTCCCAGCTACTGTTCCAAATTGATCAGAACAAAGGCTTTTATGTATTGGCTGAAACACAATAACCACTGAAGATAGCTGTTTGTGTATTCCTGTCAAACGATGGAAGCACAGCTTCAGTGCAAGCCAAGATAGGGTCGATATCTAAAAGCCACAACGCACTACAAAGCAGATTTGCACACCATTCCACTAAATATCATCAGAAAATGTTGCATTTTACTGTGATACGTGTGTGTGTGTGTGTGTGTGTGTGTGTGTGTGTGTGTGTGTGTGTGTGTGTGTGTGTGTGTGTGTGTGTGTGTGTGTGTGTGTGTGTGTGTGTGTGTGTGCGTGTTCATGCGCATAAGTGTATGTATGTATGTATGTATGTATGTATGTATGTATGTATGTATGTATGTATGTATGTATGTATGTATGTGTATGTGTGTATAGGAGAGACAGAACAATATATCTCCTGTGTGTGGTGTAGCACACACACACACACACACACACACACACACACACACACACACACACACACACACACACACACACACACACACACACACACACACACACACACACACACACACACACACACACACACACACACACACACAGAGGGGGAGAGAGAGCAGGAACAGATGAGGAAAGTGGGAACAGAGGACGAGAGGAAAACAGGGAAGGAGATAGGAGAGAAGGAAGGAGATGGGGAGGAGAGAAGAGAGGGGATGAGAGGGGGGGAGAGAAGAGAGGGGATGAGAGGGGGGGAGAGAGAAGGTAGGGGAAGAGAGGGGGGGAGAGAGAAGGTAGGGGAAGAGAGGGGGGGGAGAAGGTAGGGGAAGAGAAGGCTAGGGGGAGAGATATGCAGAAGAGGGAAGGGAAGAGATCTGGGTTCTCAGTCAGGCATTCCTCTTCCCTCACAGCCTCTCGTGCGTCTTAAAGGACTAACGTGTCAATATAGCTGAGGAAAGACCTCCTTCTGGGTGTTCAGAGTCTCCATCTTGTTAGGCTGGTCCCTGAGCACCACCATGGAAGGTGTAGACAGAAAACCAGAAGCTCCATCTATTTGTCTGTAGGTCATAAATCTATTTACTGTAAATCTTAAAAGCCACATCCATCCAATGCATTTCTACATCTATCTACTGTATACCAACACTTTATATCTCATATCCAGGCATTAAACATCTATACCTATACCGATACATCGATGTGTCACAGCCCCCATCCAATGCCCAAACTTTTCCCCCTGTTGTGTACCACCTTTGTTGATTACTGATTATGTTCACCTGCGTCCATGTTGTTTAACTGTTGTTTAACTTTAATCCACCCCTTGTTTGTAGATTGGGTTCACCCTTTGCCAAGACCTGACCGTATGCGATTAATAAAGTACATAACCTTACCTTATTCAGTGCTTCTCTAGGTCATGCAGACTGTACATTCACACACATAGGCAGCTCTGCCGGAGAGGCAAGGCAACAGCATCTGGCCAGGAGTGTACTTTATCAACAAGGGGAGCTGGAGGAGTTTGAACCAGCAACCCTCCATGCGGCTCTGTCGAATTTTTTTATTATATTCATGCATTCATGCACTGGCACGGACCACAAAGGGCATTCCATAGGCATGCTCTCTCTCTCTTTCTCTCTGGCACACTGCAAATACACACACACACACACACACACACACACACACACACACACACACACACACACACACACACACACACACACACACACACACACACACACACACACACACACACACACACACACACACACACACACAGGCAGCCCTTTAACTTTGCATGAATAGTACTCAGAGGGATATGACGGTGGGGTGTATGTGTGTGTGTGTGTGTGTGGGGGGGGGGGTTAAGTTGATATTCTAATCCCTGAAGAAGATGCAGGTCCCCCCCCCCTCCCACACCACCACCGCTGCTGATCAACAGCAGTAGAGCTCTGGCACAGAGATACACACACACCTGCAAGGGAGAATAAGTAGGCATTCTGATGACACACAGGAAACTGTGAAAATCACATGGTTGTACTTAATATCCCTCCTGCTCATTTATCTGTAGGGATATATCTCTCTAGAGAACCAGGAGGAGATAAAGGGTGGGACAAAGGGGGAGAAAGGAGGACATAAGGAAATAATGAGAGGGACAAAGAGAGCCACACTGGAGGAAATAACGTGGAGAATGAGGGGGAAAGGTAAAGATATAGTGAGGACAAAGAAGCAAAAGGTAGAGAAGTGGGAGCTATGCCTTGGGTTTAATTGTGCACACAGCCAACTGCCCAAGTGTTCCTGCTGACCAAATGACCCCAATCGACTATTGGTCAAACCACCACATTCTACTGTTGATCAAACCACCACATTCTACTGTTGATCAAACCACCACATTCTACTGTTGATCAAACCACCACATTCTACTGTTGATCAAACCACCACATTCTACTGTTGATCAAACCACCACATTCTACTGTTGATCAAACTACCCCATTCTACTGTTGATCAAACTACCCCATTCTGCTGTTGATCAAACCACCACATTCTACTGTTGATCAAACCACCACATTCTACTGTTGATCAAACCACCACATTCTACTGTTGATCAAACCACCACATTCTGCTGTTGACCAGATTCTGCGACCTCTAGAATAGGTCTTTAACTGAGCCTTGTGGAGGTGTCCAACAGACACCTATAGATTAATGATGCTGGGGGGCTTGTGGCATAAACACTTTCCATGCTAAACCAGAGACCAAATCAGATCACTGTTAGATGTGAATAACAGTGGCTTCCAAGTAGTGACTCCTTGTGTGTTCTTGTGTGTTTCGCATACTACCTGCACCGTGGAACAACCAAAATCACTACCGTCCGGCAACAAGAAGAGACTCAGCTGCTGTCCAATCACAAAGTCTCGGCGTGAAAAAAACAATCTCACCCCTTGCCAGACTCCTCCTATTGGGAGGTGTACAGTAAACCAACGCTTTGACTGTAATGTACTGGGAGGTGTACAGTAAACCAACACTGTGACTGTAATGTATTGGGAGATGTACAGTAAACCAACACTGTAACTGTAATCTATTGGGAGTTGGTAAAAGTAGAACAAATCGCTGTGCATGTTGAACACAGCGCATATTGCTAGATGTCACATGCTAGCGAAGAGGAAACGGCAACAAGTTATTCATCTGATGGATAAATAATCTGTGGAGCAGCACACGATGCCATGAGACGCTGTGAGAGTGGGGTCCCATTAACATTGTATGAGAGAGGCAGGGGATATTAATAGGACAGAGGTCAGCCCCCAGCTTCCTAACAGAGTGGACTTATATACTGTGGTCATTACTGTAGGTACTGGCCTCCAGAGGAGAGACACACAGAGAGGACACAGTAAACACCAAACACACTCTAATTCCAAATGTCAACTGTCGCTTCATAAATGACCGCCATTAGAAACAGCCTTCTCCCGCCTCCACGCTGCTCCCGTCAGATTTATCTCCTGAGGCTTTAGTTGAAATGGATTTCCCTCATTGCTCTAACAGGAACACACCTGTGCTTCAAACCATACAGTGTTTGATTACACCATGGATGTGTGGAAGAGAACCATACTACTGAGGCAGTCTTAACAATGCTTCGGTTTCCATTCATAACTTTAATGTTAAACCGGTTTATAGCTATGGGGAGAATTAAGGCTGCAATTCAGGAACAAGAACCTAGTTATCGGGCCTCCACTGTGGATCTCTTTAGTCCTGCTGTTGCATGTCTTAAGCCACACACGATTTTAGATCATGTGACCGTGCTGAGGAAAACCTCCCAACTCAGCACAATCCCGTTTTTTTCCCCCTGAGGTCATTCATAGCTAATTTTAGATAACTAATGCGGCCCGGCCATTTTCTCCCCATTACGCCTGATTTCAGCTAATACTCAGCTGTTCCACATGAATCATGCACATCATTACAAATTTAGCATGGGATCCATCCTTTGTAGAAAGCCCTCGGTTCAGCTTCACTTTGTCTCACTTACAGCAACGTGCTGCAGAACCCTTAACGCCAATCCCCAAATTCCACTTGTTCTGTCCATGGCACTGAGGCACCTAAGGTTCTTCTTGGTAGAGCTCGACCAATAAATCGGTTTGTATATTTTATCAGCGGATATTGGCCATTCACAAATCGGTATCAGATATATGCCGTCTGATATGCACCAATATGAAAACTTTAGAAATTGTGTCGATTCATAAATGTAAGGACCTCTTTGTAAATCCTGTACTGTGGTGTTTGAACCTCTTTAACAGAGCAAATCCACCAAACAATCCCAACACTAACAGTATGTTAGTAGCTCTTCCCACTGCTCTTAATTGGTTCCTTTAGCTCATGGTTCTAATGCGATGTTGCTGTGGCCCAAAGCATTGCTGGAGGGGGAGCAGCGAATGCAAAGGAGTTGCTTCATCTTCAGGATAACATGTGTATTTTGAATATCGGGGGATATGCAAAAAATGTTTATCCCTACTTTCGGTTTAGACATCAGCCCCGAAAATCCTGTATCGGTTGGGCTCTACTTCTGTGCTTGACCAGGAATCTGAAGCCTGTGGCCTGTTTAGACCCTGTTAAGGAGGTCCTGTTACCTGTCTGTCGGTGGGTGTTATGCCTCGACAGCCCGCCGGCTGACAACAGAGATTCACAAAGACAAGCTAAGCTGTATTTTATGAACCCGCGTAACAACATAACACAAGAAGTCGTTTATTAATAACTGAAGGGAGATGCGTGATAAAGGACATCATTACCGACAGGACCGTGGATGGGCAGTACGCCTCGGTGTCTCCGACTCCACTGATGACTCCCATGGCACGCTTCGGCTGGTTTCTCAGGTCAGCACACACGCCTTGGCCCCCGCGCCCCTGACATCCGCTAACAACTTAGCAGCGTGGACATGTCAGTACTGCTGAATCCATACAGGCACAGGCTAACCATGCAGCTGCTTCAGTCGGATGATTCTTTGTGTAGGTGGAGTTTGCTTGGTTTGCTAACTCTTTGCCGCCACTAACAACTGCGGTATAGGCTCACTCTTTACCTCTGACAACCCTAGCTAGTGCACCAGGTGTCCTCGCTCCGGCTGATATCCAGCTCAGAGAGCACAGCAGGGGGCACCACACACCACTTGAAGCTGCTGATGGGCGTCCAAGCATGCATTTGTGTGTGTGTGTGTGTGTGTGTGTGTGTGTGTGTGTGTGTGTGTGTGTGTGTGTGTGTGTGTGTGTGTGTGTGTGTGTGTGTGTGTGTGTGTGTGTGTGTGTGTGTGTGTGTGTGTGTGTGTGTGTGTGTGTGTGTGTGTGTGTGTGTGTGTGTGTGTGTGTGTGTGTGTGTGTGTGTCACTCCGGGCTTCCGGGTCAGTGTGTTGATGGCTTCACTGGACAGCTGAATGTGAAGCAGAATATGATGCATATAGCACTCCTGTATTATATTCATCGGATCACCTCATTAATACACGAGTCACACAAGAAGAACTAACCCCTCTCTTCTTAGACCTGGACAGGAGGACGCAGGGGATCAAACAGACATTGCTAAACAAACTACTCTTCCTCTATGAAGTTGAGGACATAAAAATGGCTGATTAGGAAAGATAAAGATTATGGACAACACCTCCCCAGCATTTGCTTATGTTTACAATCTCCAAAAGCCTCTCTGTTTCCTTCCCTCTCTCTCCCTGTCCTACTCTCTCTATCTCCACCAGGTTGGGGTCGAAGGGGCGCATATCCATTTCATTACGGACCTTGTAATTGGACCAGGCCGCGACATGGCGATCAATAAGGAGGAAAGTGAAGTCAGTGTAGCGAAGCCAATGGAGTGTGTAATGTGAGCATCTGTGTCCGGAACGTTACATATTCCTGCCGTGTCAAGGATATAGACGGATAGCAGCACAGCCATGTCTTTGTTTGTGTGTGTGTGATGTGTGTGTGTGTGTGTGTGTGTGTGTGTGTGTGTGTGTGTGTGTGTGTGTGTGTGTGTGTGTGTGTGTGTGTGTGTGTGTGTGTGTGTGTGTGTGTGTGCGCGCACGGGCGTACGAGTGAGCGAGCGAGGGAGTGAGCGAGCAAGGGAGTGAGTGAGCAAGTGAGCGAGCGAGTGAGTGAGTGAGGGAGTGAGCGAGTGAGCGAGTTAGGGAGTGAGTGAGTGAGAGAGTGAGCGAGTGAGGGAGCGAGTGAGGGAGTGAGGGAGTGAGGGAGTGAGGGAGTGTGCATGTGTGGATATGATTTGAGAGGTTGTATGGGTGTTTGGTAGTGTGTACATTAGAGTTTGGTAGCTGGCATGTGTAACATGAGTCTTGCAGCTGACCGATGTGTTACATGAGAGTCTGGTAGTTGACAGATGTGTTACATTAAAGTCTGGTAGTTTAAATGTTTTACATTAAGAGTCTGGTAGTTGACATACAGTAGGTATTACATTGGGGTCTGGTAGTTGACATAGGTATAACATTAGTGTCTGATAGCCTGCATGTATTGCATTGGAGTCTGGTAGCTGACAGATGTGTTACATTGGAGTCTGGTAGCTGACAGATGTGTTACATTGGAGTCTGGTAGCTGACAGATGTGTTACATTGGAGTCTGGTAGCTGACAGATGTGTTACATTGGAGTCTGGTAGCTGACAGATGTGTTACATTGGAGTCTGGTAGCTGACAGATGTGTTACATTGGAGTCTGGTAGCTGACAGATGTGTTACATTGGAGTCTGGTAGCTGACAGATGTGTTACATTGGAGTCTGGTAGCTGACAGATGTGTTACATTGGAGTCTGGTAGCTGACAGATGTGTTACATTGGGGTCTGGTAGATGACATGCGTTACAGTAGAGTTTAGTCGGCCCTTGCCGGCAGCCTACAAAGCCCTCAGCCTCGTCAGCGGTGGACCACCTGTCCTCAGCCTTGAGTTCCCACGCCTCCGAGCCTCATCATGCCTTCTGCTCACGTCTCCCCTCCCAACGTCAACCTCCATCACCCAGGAGCAGGTGGAATGTGACCACAAGCGGGAGCCAAATCAGTAAAGTGTGTGTGTGTGTGTGTGTGTGTGTGTGTGTGTGTGTGTGTGTGTGTGTGTGTGTGTGTGTGTGTGTGTGTGTGTGTGTGTGTGTGTGTGTGTGTGTGTGTGTGTGTGTGTGTGTGTGTGTGTCTGTGTGTGTGTGTAAAGTAGGAAAAGTACTATTATCCCTCTCTAATTATTGCATAACTAATAAACTAATAGTCGTTAACCGCTGTGAGGCTAATGAACACAGCAAGCTGCTCTATAGCTGATTGGAAACCATGAATAGGGTATTAAGACATTCATGTTGATCTGAGCTGACAAGTGTTAAGATCTCAAGGAGATGGGTCATGAAAACAACACGTGTAAGGTCAAGAGAGAATAATTGTATATGAAACAATGCCCATAAAATAATGCCTTCATTCAAAGCATTGGAGAGCTCCTACTCTCTTACAATCTCTCTCTCTCTCTCTCTCTCTCTCACTCTCTCTCATGCGCTGCCTTAGATCTCTATCTGTCTGTCTGTCTGTCTGTCTGTCTGTCTGTCTGTCTGTCTGTCTGTCTGTCTGTCTGTCTGTCTGTCTGTCTGTCTGTCTGTCTGTCTGTCTGTCTGTCTGTCTGTCTGTCTGTCTGTCTGTCTGTCTGTCTGTCTGTCTGTCTGTCTGTCCACTCATTCTATTAATTGCGTGTGTCCTGCAAGCCTGTCCTGCAAGGGCTTCATTTGACAGTCTTCACTAATGAAAAAATGGATTTGGAGGAAGATTACCGTGAAGCCTCAAAATGATATCCATAAAGTCTGAACCTCTCTGTTCTCACATCTCTCACAATGCAACACTGCACTAAGTTTTTACTGGGACCATGCATACTGCAGACCTTTTAATGGCCTATCATTTTATTTTTTGTAACAGCAGAAATCACCTCATGTAGTGAAAAGAAATATGTAATATATAACAAAAATAACATTTTTAAACTGCTAAGCTGTCGCTTGTGGTTCGAAGAGCTGATCAAACCAGATCCAGAAGAGGAGAGCCAGGTGCCAGCAGAACCATGGCCCGACTCAGTCTCTCTATCTCCCTGCGTTCTATTCCCAAGTCTGTCCTGCCCTTTAATCTGTGTGTCTAGTCAAATGTATTTTTAAAGCTCTTATTCACAGCTACTACAGTCCCCAAGGGATTCAAAGGCCCAGACACCTAAGCCAAAATTATAGGACAAAACCAAAACCCAGAGGGTGAAAACCTTGAGGAGGACAGAAGAGAGATCCCTCCCTTCAGATAGAGCTAAGAGTTCAGTAGTTGACGAATGGGCAGACATATAGAGGCCGTAAATATATGCATTTTTTTGTCAAGGTAACTGATGTCTAAAATAGATATGAAGGTTGTGATGATTTAACCTGAAATTGGGCTGCAACTGCTAGAGCTGGATAGTGCCAGCGTCCTCACATGCCTAACCCTACAGTGCCTGCTGTTGAATCCCATGCATCTACACAATCAATGTGAGTCGCTGTGGATAACAGCCTTCACTTAATCTATATAATAGAGTTCATTCATTCAGAATTAATATTAAGAAATAACGTGGATAAACAGATCAGGGTACGAGTTGAAACCCCAATTTGGTTAAGCTGGGGCTCACTGCCGGTTCTACAATTGCCCCTTGGCCAAGGCATGAAATCTGCGTTCTTGGACTCTAATGGCCTGTCATATAAAGTCTGTTCATCAGCCTGGGTGAAGGGTTCGTCCACACTGCTTCACGCCACCACTGGTTCTCTGGGGCTCTCTCTCTCTAATGACCAGAGAACGGCAGAGACAGGACCTAGATGCTCCCGTCAGGAAAATGTTCCTGACAAAGGGCTGAGTCAGACAACACGTCGGTGTCATGCCGTCCCCAGAGGGGAGACCAGTCAGACCCTTTGGCTGCTGTTTCCCATGTTGCATTAGAAATGGTTAAGAGAAAGAACTACATTAAGGCTAAGTACATTGAAAGCCCTTTGCAATCCTTCAATATAAGGTGATGTCCGCTGGCAGAAGCAGGAGAATTGGAAAGAACATTAAATGAGCCTTTCATTGACCTATTGACCCCTTTCTCTTCCAAGTCTAATCATTTGGCAGATGGGGCCCGCCCTTGGAAATGTTTGGTTAGTTCTTCTTTAGGCAGGTATTATGCTTGATTCGTACTATGTCAGGCTAGTCTGGAAAGCAATCAATGAAGCATTATAATTTTCCAGGCTTCTAATCTGGCTCATAAAACCATAAAGCATCAGTGGAAAGGATTTACAGTCCAGCAGCACCAGCATATAAACTGAAACATTTCACACTTAGCAACTGGTCCCGCAACACGCTTTTAGGAAGCTTTTAGGTAATGGCCTGTTGCTGCCATGATTGGCCAGGATGTAAGGTTTTTTATCTCAACCTATTCAAACAGTTTTCGGTGTGAATACAGTGAACTCAATCTTTCTGGGTTTAACCACAGGCGATCTAAATCCATCTTTCTAGGTTTGAACACAGGTGAACAGCATGCATCTTTCTGGGTTTTGAGACAGGTGGAGAGCATCAATCTTTCTGGGTTTGAATACAGGCAATCTACATTCACCTTTCTGGGCTTGAACACAGGTGAACAGCATCAACCATTGTGGGTTTGAATACAGGTGAACAGCATGCATCTAATGGTCTTAAACACAGGTGATCTGCATCCCTAAAGGAACGGCGTTACCTTGAACAGGCGGAGGATGTTGGCCACCATGATGGACACCGAGCTGGCCGCCGCCCCGATCACGCCCACCACCTTGTCGGGCTTGGCGAAGATGGGCGGGTCTCCGTTGGCGCAGCGCACGTCAGAGCCGTCTCGCTCTATCAGCGCCTGGACGAAGGTGAGCGACTGTTCCAGGGCGTAGGTGTCCCGCGAGCAGGTGTCCAGGACGCGGGCGCCCAGTGTGACGTTGGGCAGCAGGTCCGGGGTCCTTGTTAATGAGGTCGATGGCGAACAACATGGCCTCCAGCCGGTGGATGCCCTTCTCCTTCTTCAGCTCGCCGCACGGCACGCCGCGCTCGCCCCGGGCGTGCACGGGGAACAGCCCTCCCAGAATGATGTCACCGTCCAGCCGGATGGAGTGTGCGTGCTCCGGCTGGGCCAGCTGGGGCTCACCCAGTGCCAACTTCTGATTAGAGGAGGAGGAGGAGGAGGAGGAGGAGGAGGAGGAGGAGGAGGAGGAGGAGGAGGAGGAGGAGGAGGTGGTGGTGGTGGAGGAGGCCATAGGCAGCAGGAGGAGGACGACGAGGCAGCACAGGGAGCGCCAGGCATGCCTGGAATCCCTCGCCATGTTGGAGGGGGGGGGGCTGTGGGATCACAGACTGGGAGGAGGGGTTGACTGAGGGTACTGGGTGTGGTGTTGGGTGGGACTCCTGAGGAAGCAGAACATGGGTGCCCCCCGTCAGATGAGCCTCAGGGCGATGCAGGCGAGGGATTTCACACTTTGGGAGAGCTTGGGTTGGGCTACCAGGGGGACCAGGAAACAACCTCCAGGATCTCTCTCTCTGAGGAACCCAAGATGTCACATCCTTAATGGGTCCTGTGGGGGAGAAGAAAGCCAATCCGTTCTCATTGTCATTCTACACATGCATACGTAATGCGTACACAATCACTTTACTTTCGAAATAATTACGACTCCCATTCACTGTGTCCACACATGCATGTGCACACTGCGCACAATTCTGTAAAACCAATAATCATGTAAAGCATAACAGTCACAGAAAGTCACATTAATCTTATTACATCATGGGAAGTGAAGACTTGAAGTTATGATTTTTTTTATCATTAAATTGTTTATTATATTTTGTTATTTAGTGTTGATATTTAGTAAGCAGTCCTCAGACATTGGTCAGTAATATGGAAACCAGTTTCCAAATTTCTCAATGCGTCTCATGAACGGGGAAATTCATAGACTGCGGTCCCCTGTGCACATGCCTGAGGGCACACACGAACATGAACACGCATATCGAACGAACACTTAACACCTGCAAACACAGTCTCAACAAGATAGAGTATCTCTTTCACGCAAGAAACCTAACGTATGGCTCTGAAGGGACGCCACGGTTCAATCGTGCAGCCTTCATTAAACCATGCTGCGTGTTTAGACGCTCAGAGATGATTAGGCTAAAGCAGTAATCACCTGATCCGCTTATGACAATTAAAAAAAACCTCCCTCATATCTAGATGACAATTTTATAAGAAAAATGTAATGTATTGTCAATGAGTGCGACTCAAAAATAAAAAATAAATGTGATTTTTGTTCATCCTCGGCAATAAATAACCAGCTTCACAGGGAAGAGGGAAAGCCTGGGGATAATCATTTTAAATGAAAAAATCATAGTCTAAGTTTGTGACATGGAGAAAAATGGCCGACTCTATTTTGTATAATTTATCCTGTTAACTAATAATTGAAATGCAAAAAAACAACAAACAAATCAACGTAGATCAACGTGAATCTGTTAAACGGCAATTATCGATTTCAGTAGTGGTGTAGATCCTTATGGCATGCTGTGGACTTCATATTCATACTTAACTTCACATTAGTAAGACACCTTGGCTTCCCTTATCTTCCAAAATCCCTGGCAGGCAATCCATGCGATCAAAACAGTAACACGAGCTCTTTCATTTCAGTATTGATACAGGAAACGGGTTGCTACAATAATAATAATAATAATAATAATAATATAATAATAATAATAGTAATACAACACACACACACTGCTTCTAATAATTATCGAGTAGGTGTAAAACGCAACTCTAATGCCCTGTGATGGGTGGAGAAAATGAACCTACCGGTGTCCAGATGAGGTGCCCGCGCGCGCTCACAACCTAAACAAGCGCTCGTGAAGCCCGTGGTGCTGAAAGAACAGCGCGAGGCGAGCGGTAGCGCGCGCGCGTGACCGTATTTAGCGGAATCTTCCCAAACTCTGGCTGGGTCGCGACAGCTCAGCCTCTCGCGCTCAACTCATCTAGTTATAATGGAGACATCTGCAGGTTTAACAACGTAATAAGTTGAATAAACATGTTGCTGCTTTGTCGATTAAGTTGCTTTGTCGATTAACCCCACTGTGATGCCGTTGTGTGTGTTTGGCCTAAGGACGCTGTCTTTAGGCCGGCTACATTTGCAAACAAAGTAAAGAAGTTACCAAGAAAAGTAAACAATAGACTAATAGTCCTCGTTGACCCTATCTGCAATTTAACAGGGATATTTAGGATAAATGAATAGCAAAAAAACATGTATTTTTAGAAGCCGCAACTAAAGGAAATTTGTAATTTCTTGAGATTTTAGTGGGGTCGATGTTAAACGATACCAAAAAGAAACGCTGCAGGACATACCGACCACCAAAATAGACTTATGTCGCCTCCTCGTGGTCAATACACCATATTACGACACAGAAGATGTGCGGCGAGTAGAGAAGAGAGCCCAGCTTAGAAAGATCATCAAATTTAGATCTAGTTTACTCAAGGGTCAGATATAATTCAAATATATATTCACTTATTTTCAATTACATATTATGGAAGATTTTTAAATTAATCAGAATCAACTGAGCACGTTGCTATCACTCCCTCCAGGTAATAAACGACACCTCTCGATACTGATAGATTAATTGTTGCTCCTTGTCATCTCAACGTCATCCACAATTATCCACTGCAATATACACCGTCGAACTCGGTGGCTTCACACAACTTTGAGGGAATGAGGTTTCTTCTGAAATAATACCCAGTTCAAAATACCCCAAAGAAAAAAAAACTTCACTCTTCTAAACCACTTAAGAGTGACTTCTCAATTTAACACATGGGGAGTCGATGAATAACGTCTGCTCACGTGCATTGGCTGTTACACCTTAATTGGCTGTTAAAACTTAAAGTGTCCCACGGAAAGTTCCTACCTAATGTTGCGAATTCAATATTCATTAAGAACAAATTTAAAATAAATATAAACAAAAACATACTAAATAATGCCATAAATAATATTTATGGCAGTTAAACTCCATGTTGATTTTATTTGGATGGTTCTGAGCCACACTAATAGGTGCTTTGGAGCACAGCAGTAGTTGATTGTACCCCAATTTATCCACAGTTGGTCACATTATCTAATGAATGTATCTAGGCCTATCTAATACATGGCTAAGGCTAAATATTATAGTCTACATTTACGATGCAAACTATATTTTGTCGTTAGCAACTGACCTGCCAGTTCATCTTACTAGCTGTTGAATTTGATGTTGAATTTAGATCTGCGCGGTCTCTCCTGAGACATCTGCTCCCTGAGTGCGGCTGAGTTACCATGTGATCCGGAGAATAGGGGGCTGCTGGCTGTGGTCCTGGCACTGCGGCCCCTCAGGCCATATCTGCACAGCAAAAGGTTCCCGGTCCAACCAACCATGCTCCCCTCCAGTGGCTCCTGATCCTCAAGCAGCCCGAGGGCCAGTTGGCCCGATGGCTGGAGGCTCTTGAGGAGTATGACTTTGACGCCCAGCATCGCGCGGGGGCCTCGCCACAGGTCCCCGACAGAGCGGGGCTATGTGTTCTAGACGGTGACGGCTGTCCAGTCCACCGGTGATGCAGAGGGGGTGGCTCCCGCTGACTGCGCCCCAGTTGGAGCAGCAGCAGGCCGACGACATCCTGGCGCTGGTGAGGGGCTGGCTGGAGGCGGGGCAGCACCCCGACTGGACTCGAGGTGCCTGAGGGGAAGGCCTACAACTCCCAACGGGCTGCATCCAGCTCCACAATGGGGGGGTGTACCGGAGGTTGGGGGACCCCTTGGGTAAGGGGTGCTGGTGCCTCGTGTGCTTCATCCGCAGGTCCTCGTGGGGGCGGGGAGGCAGGGTCACAGGGAACTGCCCTGACCCTCCTCCTGGGGCAGTTGTGTTGGCCTGGCTGTTGACCGACCCAGCGCCCTTCCTCGACAGTACCTAGCGGTCACTGACTTGGCATCCGAAAATGCCTGAGGCGTATGCGGCGCCGGACCACATCGCGGCCGCCACCGCAGAGAGGCTGGGGGAGGAGATGTTCGCTTCGGGGGTTCCCACTGAGTTCCACAGCGACCAGGGACGGAAATTCAAATCCAGGAGGAAGGGAGTTTCTCCCAAACTCCGCAGCCACTGGCAGGGGCCTGGCAAGATCATCAAACACATTCCACCGGGTGGCTCCTCTGCCATCAGCCTTCCTGGGGGGCCCCAGTGGCCTCTCCATCAGAGCCCCCCCCCCCCCCCCCCCCCCCGGAACACTTGAGGAACTTCGTGCTGGGGAATGGGGTTGTCAGGGACGACAGGTGGGGGCTGTGTGGCGATCAGTGCTGTGGTCACTCGCATTCCAGGTTTCCACAGGGGCTCCTGGGAATGGTTGGGACTTAGTCTATATGGATGCTCTCCTGGTTCTGGTTCACGGGGGTGGGGTCAGCTTGAGTGACACCTGGTACCGGGGACACCGAGGTACCTCTGTCTGTGGGGCAGACTTTGTGATGTTCAGTTATTATATGTTCCGTTCAAATGAAGACAGCTCGTAGTCGTGCGGTGTACGGGGCATACTATAGGAGTGAGTCCGGCATTGGTGGGTGGGTTCACAGAAAGAGTGGGGTCTGGGCCCCTCCCAGAGAAACGCAAACACCAATTGGCTCCTACGCCATGTCACAGGCAATTTCATCACCAATCTTTGTGAAAATAAAAACAGTATTAAAGAAATAAGTGACTTGAAAATAGAAATACACTAAATACAATATACAATATACAATATTAAGATGTTAACAAAACCAGTGCATTCGGCAACCCTGAAAATAGGGCCTATTTAATAGGCTATGTATGTACTGTAGATATGCTGTTGTGGGCTTTTTTTTAATATTTCTTATTTATTTTTGTAATAATTTATTAATTATTAATTATTACAATATAAGTACAAAAGTATAATATTTGTAATAGAAAACAAAGAAAATCATCTATTCACCTCTACCTCAATTGCCACGGTCTAGGCCTGCCTACTGCAACCACAGCAATAGAAAATAATAAGTTATTATTTTCCTCTCCATCTATAGGCTAGGCCTCTAGATCTATACTATATAAATGAACGTCAAAGCTGATGAGGCCTACCACAAGTTTATTCACAAGGTTGCTATATTGAAGCGCCGGCCTACTTCCAGCTCCCTCAGAATACAATCAATGTTTGTGCTTTCAGGATTAAGACCTGGCCAAAAGTTTAGTTCAATAACACCTGAACAACTTGTGAAGGAATGATGATTGTGCTTGTGCGCGTTCAGGATTCAAATGGGATCCTATCTATTGACCTTTCACTCAAGCACACACACTCACACACACACAAATGCACAAACACTGTAAATACCTGGAGATGTTTACACCCTCCGAGGTGCCCTGCGATTCTCTGACGCAACAGTCAGCCTACATTAGCTTCTACCCCACGCCTGTGTGTGGGTATGTATACATGTGTGTGTGTGTGTGTGTGTGTGTGTGTGTGTGTGTGTGTGTGTGTGTGTGTGTGTGTGTGTGTGTGTGTGTGTGTGTGTGTGTGTGTGTGTGTGTGTGTGTGTGGGGGGGGTCTGTATGTATGCATGCGTATGTATGTGTGTGTGTGTCTGTGTGTTTGTGTGTGTGTGGGTGTTTGTGTGTATGTGTGTGTGTGTATGTATGCGTGTGGGTATGTATGTATGTGTATATGTGGGTTTGTGTGTGGGTTTGTGTGTATGTATGTCTTTGAGGTCGTGTGTGTGTGTGTGTGTGTGTGTGTGTGTGTGTGTGTGTGTGTGTGTGTGTGTGTGTGTGTGTGTGTGTGTGGTGTGTGTGTGTGTGTGTGTGGGGGGGGGGGGGTGGGGTGTGTGTGTGTGTGTGTGTGGGGGGGGGTGTGTATGTATATGTGTGGGTCTGCATGCATGCATGTGAATGTGTGTATGTGTGTGTTCGTGTGTGTGTGTATACATTTGGGTGTGTGTGTGTGTGTGTGTGTGTGTGTGTGTGGTGTGTGTGTTGTGTGTGTGTGTGTGTGTGTGTGTGTGTGTTGTGTGTGTGTGTGTGTGTGTGTGTGTGTGTGTGTGTGTGTGTGTGTGTGTGTGTGTGTGTGTGTGTGTGTGTGTGTGTGTGTGTGTGAGAGTGAGTGTGTGTATGTATGCATGTGGGTATGTATGTGTGTGTATCTGTGTGCGTGTATGTGTCTGTGTGCGTTTGTGAGTGTGTGTGTGGGGGGGGGTTTGTCTGTATGTATATATGTGCGTGTGTGTGTGTATGTATATGTATGCATGTGAATGTGTGTGTGTGTGTGGTGTGGTGTGATGTGTGTGTGTGTGTGTGTGTGTGTGTGTGTGTGTGTGTGTGTGTGTGTGTGTGTGTGTGTGTGTGTGTGTGTGTGTGTGTGTGTGTGTGTACGTTTGCACGCCAGTATAGGGTAGCAGTGGGTGTGATGTTATTGCCTTTTTTTTTAGCACTCTTGAGCAAACTTTAAAATAATTTATTAATTATTTTTTGTATTCTAAAGTGGGTTGCCTTTTGGATGCAGATGCCACAAAGGCTGGAGGTGCATGTGCAATTGATTTGAACTCTGTACGCCGGTGACAGCAGTGCGCATCACCAGGACATCACGCTGCGGTGGGGAGGTCGTCATCGTGGGAAGAGTACGTCACCGGACCACTAACTTGGGGGCCTCAACAGCAGGTAGTCTGTGATGTCATACTTCAACACAGTGCATATATAGGCATGATAACCACATGCCTATAGCTTGTTTCAAAATAAGAGAACAATTGCTGGATATTTCTTGCGCATTTTCAGGATTTTGTCTCACTAGAGATAACAGCGTACAAGTATTGCTCTAATAATATTTGCAGTCATAGCCATACTATTCTCCAACCATATACCTGTATTTATAAATCAAATTTTATTGCAAAGAGGACAAAAAGGACGTTAAGGATCCTATCTATTTAAAAGTTTGTTTGTTTTTTTAACAAAGAGATTGGTTTGTGGTGGAGGTCTATCCAAATGTCCCTGCTTCCTTTGCTCATCTGCGGACTCCTGGTCCAATGTTGGTCTTCTGCCGCTTTCCCATTGGTCAGCACGACCTCCAACGTCACAGTGGAGAGCAGACTGGGACAACCCGATACCCCACCGTGCAACGGCTCTCAGGCTTGGACATGGGGCTGTCAGTGGGACCAAGGTGATCAGTTGGCTAAGGCTGGAGAACACCTCGTGGGAATTAAGAGACACAGGAGACTGTACTGCCAAGTGGGGATCGGCTTTCATATCGTGGTCCTGCCGGACGGAAAGATTACTGGAGTTCACAGAGTAGACAGATACAGTAAGCCGCTTTCTTTGCAACTTTTGTGTTTCTAGCCATGCATAGCCAATCTATTTAATAATTCATAATTTTGGTTTAATTTGTGTAATTGGTGCTTTGAAATGTAGGCCAACTGTATGTACTGGATATGTTTAACTCTGAAAGTATTAAAGTTCTAAAGTATTAGGAGCCATAGCATTTAGCAGGGACTTCCGAGTAAAATTAATTTCAATATTGCATTCTTTCAAAAGTACCACAACTTATTTAATGTAGTTTACCTAACCTGTTTGCTATCACAATTTTACAAGCATCTTACAGACGAAGAAATGTGCCTCCTCAGCACATTTCTTCTTCTTCACTTGATAGTTTCAGAAAGTATTTTATAAGCCACTGCTTGGGTACCAGTCACATAGCAGCACCGATCTGAATCACGCAGTTGCAATCATGACACAAATTACTTGTATACAGTCTCAACTTTAGAGAGAAAAAATGTCTGTTGGTGTTAAGGTGATCATATTTGTAGATTTCACTCTGTACTTAAATTGCTCTATCAATCACAATGCATGATTTAATGCCTTTTTTAAATGGACTATATAAAGGTTGTACACATAATTATACATGCTGAACAAAAGAAAGAATGAAATCTATCGCCTTGAGATCTATGAACCTTGGTGGTTCAGGTATTCAGAGGATTTAAACATGTGTTTTCATGAGATGTATGGGCCAGACACAATTTAGTTTGTGACTCTGCTCTCCCCCCAGGTCTGTTGGAAATGTCCCCTGTGGAGAGAGGTGTGGTGACGCTTTTTGGTGTGAGGAGTGGACTCTTCATCGCCATGAACAGCAGTGGACATCTCTACAGCTCAGTAAGGACCTTCTTCAATATATTCTTCAAACGGAGTTTGTGATGTTACTCTGTATGTTCTGATGGTTCTGTAGTTAAGGTCCAGAGTTTGTGATGTTACTCTGTATGTTCTGATGGTTCTGTAGTTAAGGTCCAGAGTGTGATGTTACTCTGTATGTTCTGATGGTTCTGTAGTTAAGGTCCAGAGTGTGATGTTACTCTGTATGTTCTGTAGGTGCACTACGGTCCAGAGTGTGATGTTACTCTGTATGTTCTGTAGGTCCACTACGGTCCAGAGTGTGATGTTACTCTGTATGTTCTGTAGGTCCACTACGGTCCAGAGTGTGATGTTACTCTGTATGTTCTGTAGGTCCACTACGGTCCAGAGTGTGATTTCAGGGAGCAGCTCCTGGCCAACCACTACAACGCCTATGAGTCTGCAGCCCACCCCGGCATGTACATCGGCCTCAGCCGGACGGGCAGGACCAAGAGAGGCGACCGTGTGACTCCGACCATGAGCGTTACGCACTTCCTTCCCCGGTTATGAAGATTCAGCACTTTCCTCCTGCCAGGCAACCACGGCAACCATGCACTTTTTACCGCCTTAATCCAATTCAATGTAAAAGCTTTAAAATAAAATGTTGTATTTTGACGTTTGTAAGGATAGGGATAAGGGGAATACTTTTGTCTGCGTGAATAGTAAAATCATACAAACAAGTCTGCTTTCTTAAAGTTTAAATAAAATGTGTACATTTAATGTTCGGCTTCATGTGTCATTGTATTAGTATACCCCTTTTAATAATATTCGAGAAAATATTCAGAACACGAACAAACGTACGCCATTGATGGATTGTTAATTGTAAAGCAGTTTTGTTGTTAAAGTGCAGTTCTCTTGTGAGCTAACATTTGCAGTCATCATATAATTCCAAGTCAAAACAAAAAAAGAAATTTAAAATGTTGCAACTTCTGTTTACATGGCATAGAAGGTCCACTTTTGGTGTGAGCACCAGGATCGTTAGCGTCTAATTCATTAAGGTTATATACCTTTCTTCTCATTCTCTGGAGAGAGAAGGATTTCAAAATGCTAATAAATAGAGTTTTAGATAGATTGTTTGTTATAGATAGAAACTTGGTAGGCCTACAAACATGAACACATTACTTGAATATAATCAATCCCTTTACTCATTCAACCCTCATTAGGTTAAATAATTATGAGTTAAACACCTAATGCTCCTTATGCTGCTTTGTGAGATTGAGATTGTGACATTGAATCCCCCAGACAAATACCCAGGGATATAATTTTATATAACTCGATCCATATTAACAGTAAAACAGCAAAGTTATTATTATATGGACTCTACTGCCTTTACATCTATTTATCTAATTGAGTGCATATTTTGAAGTCAACATGAAATAAGATTATGAACAGAACCTTGATAAAACATTCAAAGATGGTTTTCGACCATCAAAAATTAAATTATAATAATTTGATCATCACAGTAATTAAATCGGTAGTCAGTGTGTTAAATTGTGGCAGTATAAATGTAGATCTACTACGAATTTATTATTTATTTTTCTGTTTTTAAAAGTCATTCTGCTATCCATCTACTTTATCAGAGGCGCATTGCATCATGTTCAATGTAGGGAAATTGTAATTATACGTTTTCCCCGCCATGAGGGTGCTGCCACTTAATGTATCTGCACAACGCTCATTTAATTTCAGATTTTCAAAACCCGGTCCCTCTAAAATCGTGCTTTTTCTGTTAGTAATGTATTTTAGAAGCTTACCCGTGAATACATATGTTTTCTTTTGGAGCTGCACTACTCCAAAGAAAGCATTTATTTAGTATTCTGGGCTGGCAAAAAATTGGCCTGTGCTCCATCGCAGTACCGCCACTTGACTCTGCTGTGTTATGCGCTAGTGGTCCCTGGCTGTGTCGTGTCAGGGAAACGCGGGAAAACCTTACGACAACGGCCTGTCTGACTATCAGAAAGTGTGCTTCGTTTGCTGCTAAGCTCATGGCAGAGGAAGCAGTCAAGAGACCACTGTTGCACTAGGATGCAAAAACCACGAAAAAAGAGATTAATTCCCAATGTTACCCAATATCCGAAATTAGGCTACCTAATCTCATTTATGACCAAACACCCCGTATAAATAATAAACTATTATAAGAATTATTATTATTATTATTAATATTATTATTATTATTTCTCAGTCAAACCTGTATCCATTTGAAATATATGGGAATATTATTTTACACTAACTTATCTAAGCATGCATAACTTCTACACCTTATCTTTCAGGACCCGATCACATCGTTTTTGTTTGGGGTCGCCAGCAGCTGGTATATGCTGGTTTTGTCGTTTCTCACTTATTAGTCTGATTTCCGCTTTATAATCAAATACACATTTCTGTTCAATGGACAACGGACAATGCAAAAAATTCATTTCCGCAAATATCTTCCGCCTACATTATTAAATGATATGGTGAGCTGAAAGCGCACTTCTATGGTTCGGTTATCATCTCAAGTTCCACAATATATAGTAGGCTACTATTGAATAAATACACTTTTAACCATTTTTAATTGAGCCTTCCGGGTTGGCCTGCTACCACTAGGTGCAGCCTGGCTTACCATCAGAGATGCTGCAGGGCCACCCAAGAGGACAGCACGTGTGAAAATATTTAATTAAGTAGCCTAATTCGGCGTAAAGTAATTAAATCACTTTTTTACATTGTGTCTCCTATTTTTAGATCTAGCTCTGTCTTATGCCAGCACTTTATCATTCATTCATAGCCTACAAGGATAAACAATGGTGTGTTGACCTAAACCGACTCTCAAAGATATTTTTTTTAAAAGGACAAAGAATAAAAAAGGGCTGTATGTTTAGTTTGGCTTCAGCTTTATGCTGCCTGATTATTCCTTCATATTTTTTAATCGAGACAGGATAAATTCACCTTATAGTAGGGTATTTGTAAAGAGTACTTTGCTTGTTACTTTCTATTTGTTATCTCTTATTGTATCTCCTCCAACAGTCGAATGGGTTATTAATGTGTCATGTTGGTATCGGGTATTCCTACTCCTCGCCCTTCACAAATATATATATTTTTATAAAAACTGGTAAATAATCTTTATTTATTATTTCTCAAAATTTAAAGAAACTACCACTGTCTTTTTTATAGATCCTACCGAAATAATAAAATGATAATCTGCAGATGGAAAGCTGATATGATAAAGAGCCTTTTGCTCTTTCACGCTGCCTTCCCTCTCTATCTCTGTCTACCTTTACCATTTTCTTTCACAAAGTTAAATTAGAAGTAGAGTGAGGGAGAGAGACAAACACAGAGAGAGAAAGAAAGGGTTAGGGTTAGGGAAGAAATAGAAGAAAGCTAGAAAAGAAAGCTAGAGAGAGAGAACTAGAGAGAGAGAAAAATAGAGAAACACATACACATATTCACAGAGGTAGAGACAGACAGAGAGAGCGAGAGAGAGCGAGAGCGAGAGCGAGAGCGAGAGCGAGAGCGAGAGCGAGAGCGAGAGCGAGAGCGAGAGAGAGAGAAGAGAGAGAGAGAGAGACAGAGAGAGAGACAGAGAGAGAGAGAGACAGAGAGACAGAGACGAGAGAAGAGACAGAGAGACAGAGAGACAGAGACAGAGACAGACAGACAGACAGACAGACAGACAGACAGACAGACAGACAGACAGACAGACAGACAGACAGACAGACAGACAGACAGACAGACAGACAGAAATATATTCTCATACTGTCAACTTCTAGCTTCCTACAAAACTAACATGATTGCATCAGAAATAATAAGTTCATTTTCTGCAGTGTTTATCAAAGCTGCTCAGATTTATCAAAAAGAAAATAAGTTTTAAGTACTTTTCTCCAATAAACTAAAGTATAATATAAACCATTGAGATAAATTATCCCATGCTTGCTCTGTTGATTTTGGGATAATTAGAGTGGAATAATATTATATTCGATTATAGATATATAGATTACAAAAACAAGGAAAACTCCTGTACACAAATTCCATGTTGAATATGGATATAGCATAATGGGGGACAGGATATAGTTAACAGATACACACATTTCTGTGATTAAAATGGAAGTTTGATCAAAAACATTGGCAATGAGACCCTCATTAGCATTTCCAGCTGCTCTATTAATCGTTAATCCTTAATCATAAAATAAAAAGTTAAATGTAGAAAGTGATAAAATAATGGAGCAAAAATATAGGGGGTGGGATAAGAGATTAATTATTTGGTAGCGCGAGTGTTAGGGTTTCCCCCCATTAATTTCCTGCCTGTTCACGGTTAGGTTACACCCACCGAAACACACTTTGAACGTGTGTCTGGAAGTGAGTGAGAGAGAGGAGAGAGACAGACTGAGACACACATTCAGAGACGACGGGAGCTAATGTTAACCTCTTAGTGTTCGCAGCTAGCAGCCTGGCCTATTAACAGAAACACCTCACTGGGGACTCCCCGAGCTCATCTCAATAACACAGGATGGAGATGTGGGCCTTGCTCTCTTCATTACAGGTCATGCTCATTTACACCATTCACATCACTTCTTATGATCTGAAAAAAAAATCATGAATCATATAAAGGTCTGATAAAGATAGTACAGATTAGAGTGAACATAAACAATAGGGAAATATTAGCAGATCATACATCAGTGTGACTATCTAGCTCTATATTTCCAATTTCAGATTTCTATCCTGATTTGGCTTTAATAATAGAAGGCTAAACTTCAAGTTTAGGCTAAGCATTTGATAAGAACGATATTATTCTGGGCTTTGTATCGTTACATAACTAAGGTAAGTTGGCTCCATTACATCCGCTCTCTATCCCATATGCAGCACCTGTTTTACTTCACCACAAGCACTTCAGCCACCTCAATGAGGCCTTGAGGACATGCCCCTGTGTGAGGTCTCTCACACATTAGTTGGCATTTGGCATTTGCCAATAACTACACTGCAAAATAGCATGTATAATATTAAAATGGTCATACAATGAAGATCAGTGACGAACAGACAGATTGGCTTCATAAAAGTCTAACTCTACCTCACTCACTAAGTCTTCTTATATTCTAGACTCTGGATCAAGGTGGACTTACACATGGGAGCATGGGACATTAAATGAGAATGCTAACATGACTTTCCATCACTAAAATTCCTATAATACAACATCGGAATGCCCTGACAATTAGTTAGCTTCTTTGAGTTGTGTGAGTTCATGTTCTCCACACACAATAATAGGGGATATAATTCGTGAAAAACAAAATTGCCTCTGCTCAACACCCTGGTAGAGGGGAGAAGGCAAGATGGGCAGTTTGAGAAGATGGGCAGGTAAATTGGTTTGCGAGCAAAACTAGCAAGCCAATTGACCCTGTGAGTAATGAGGTTCTCTTTTTGACAGAAACATGTGTCAATACTTGAACTCAAGCTCTTTCTCTGCACTGTTCCTCTACTCCCAACACAATCTCCTCTCCACTTATATCCATCCACCTTCTTTCTAGCGGCGGCCAATGTCTTTATGATTGGAGTAGTGGCGTCGTGTCACAGAGAGACAGTCTCTTGACGCTGACAGCTAACCGGTAATTACAGGCAATTATAGGAAAGGACAATAATTACACAGTGAAAAGAGGGCCATCATATCAGTGGACGAAGAATCTTCAATGTGTTCTTGAAAGTAAGTTGAAAATATTGCACAGTTTAAAGGAAATAATACATTCCCTCTTTTCCAATATTTTGCAAAAATCCCAGATTTACTCTTAGGAGATTGACAATAAACCTACCAGTGGAAATACGAACATTGTCTTCTGGCAGAGCATCAGCAAAGTGAGTGGCGTGCTCTGATTGAGCCTGCACTGAATCCGCCTCCTTTGTTAGAAGCACAGCAATTTTGCAATCACACGTATAAACATTCACACTTGACACTTGAGAAACAATTAACAGGGCATTACCCAACTCAGATTAAACATACAATTGACTGATAATGCATTGATTGATGGAACACAAAGGGGATTTTTCAATGACTGAACTCAGAGCCTGACTATAAACCATCGGTGTATGGATTGTGATCCAACTTTGACCATGATGTCATCACTAGGGGTCTGAATGGAAGCCAATAACCGAACACACAAACACGTCGTTTATGACAGTCTGGACAGTCTGTCCGGTATCCTTATCCGGTGCAGTCGGATAAAGATGCTGGTTCAAATGTTCACATTTCATTGCAATTAATTATTATGTATTTATATATACTACTTCAAGGTCAACAGTGGAGATTTGTTTGTTAAGAGCTCTCAATTTCACTCCCAAAAACATTTACAAAGAGGTTCCTGTAACTAAGCAACATGCACAGGACACACACACACACACACACACACACACACACACACACACACACACACACACACACACACACACACACACACACACACACACACACACACACACACACACACACACACACACACACAGCATTGTATTTTCCAAAGATAAAAGAGAAGACTACCTGGTATCCCTAACAAGTTGTGAGTTTACTGATGTGCGTAATTATCCTGTCATGCCACAGCTTTAATAAGAAGTGTTATTACAGATGTAGGTCTAACACTCAACCCTCACGGCTGTGTCTTTTGATAATCATACATGGCTCCCAACATGTTGAACGTGTCATCTCCTTGGTGGGTTTAAAGTGTTGGGGTTTCATTGTGTTCTTCTTGTGTCAATTGTAATGAAGTTCCAGGGTGAGGAGAACGGATTCACCCTGTGTGGTGAGTGACAAACTGTATCGTTTGATTGAGAAGGCTGATCTCTCACTGAGTTTGTTCAATGGACATATCTTGGTTCACAGATGAAAAACTGTGTCTAGACATCTGAACAACCCTATAACAATGGTTATCATGTATGGTTATTTCTAAAAAAAAAAATATATATATATATATATATATATATATATATATATATATATACTCTATATATATGAATAAATCTGTAAATATAAAATAAAAAAAAGCACAAAACTAAATAGGATTTAGATCTCAGACAAATTTTCATGCGATTCAGATAAAAGAAAATGGCCAATAATGTAAAGTAACGTTCTGTACAGATGAAGATTAGATTGTCAGACTCTTCAGAAGCCAGTATATTGTTAGATGAGAACTAACTTGTTCTTATGTATAAGTGCATGAGAAACAAAATAACTTACAAAAATGTCATCCTTCAAGAACCACCCGGACCAAGTTTTAAAAAAAGATAGATTGAATGTTTAAATAAGATATGAATTGGACTGGTTTAATTCTCTGTATCCCAGAGCGGAAGATTAAATGTTTAATTAGAACACAATTTACACCACAGGAAATAAGAAAAATAAATCTAGTCCTTCATCTAAACATTTTCAAATAGCCATTGGAAGGCATCCTTCCAACGCACGCAGGCACGCACACGCACACAAACACCCACTCACACACACACGAAAAAACACACACACGCACACACACACATCTCATCTGAGAACAAATGAGCAGTCAAGCACCCAGCAAGTCCTCTTACCCCCCAAAGATCTCACCCCATTTATACTATTCTTATGTGCCCCAACCTTCACTCATGCACACACATCAGAGTTTAGGCATACCAGTAGTAGCATTCCTGGATATTGCATTGGAAATTGTCTAAAGAATTGCAAAAAGATAATTTCAAGTAAAGTCCAAAACTTATCAGAGACCCTCTCTGCCCATGGATAATAAAATAACCGATTTTCTCTAAGGATGGACTGCACTCCTTAATTACAGCAGTTAACAATAAAAAAAACAACCTGGTTTTGGCAAGAATATGTTGTCATTACAATTCCACACAAACCACTTATTATAAATCATTAACTGAATCATTACCAAAGATCATATTTTCTGCTTTGTGATCCTTACTGCTTCAGTATGATCTTCAGTTCATCGTCCTATTGTAACATGACAAAGAAAGCAATCAGTGTGGGATATATATCTAGCACTATACCAAGAAGCATTCCAGCAGGTGAGCAAAGTTTTTTCCTCAGACTATCACCTGACAAGGCTGCATGTGTGAACAGGGGTTTTATAATCCTACTGAATGGCTGTTTTTTTTTATCATCAAAACCTTTTTACAGAATAGAATGGCTGAAGGACATACGTAGAAATTAGGTTTTGTTCTCTCCAAACCGGTCCCATTTTCTCATATGCCTTTTATACTTCCAATTAATACAAAATTAACATTTAACCAAGACGGTTATCAGGCTGTGTATATTTGTGTTTATGTGTAGAAAATATTAGGTGTAGCCATATGTGTGTCCACTGAGTAGGAGAGCAATTTTAATTGAGCTGTTCTTTTGATCCAGCCGTGTTTATTAGTGGGTGAAAGTCACATTAACCTTTCCAACAGCCTTGACATTTCCCTCTATCCTCAATGGAGAATTAAAGACTATCAAAAAGTCATTAGGGAAATGGACTGCTTTTTTGGATGGTCAGACATTAGAGACTGCAAGACCAAAGTGGGGATTTTTCGCAAGTCAGCCTTAATTAATGGAAAGTACAGCACAGTACCCTCTTGTTCACATCCAAGCTAAAAGACCCTTTGGGTTCCATGTGTTGGGATAAAGAGCCATATGTGGGATGTACTGTTGTGGTTCTGGATCACGTCTTTCAAAAAATGAAGACTATGGGGAATTGGTAGCATCTGGCCCAAAGCCCATTTTCATGCACATGGCAAATACTTGATACACACAATACTACTCATCTGAAGATGCTAGCCACTACCTCTGAATGTTGTCACTTGGACATGATGATGGCGGCGGGTCCCTCACTTGAGGACAGCGAGGCAATAGAGAAGCTCATCCTCCAGTCATGCAGCTGTGAGAACTAGACATTACCCATGAGACAACCAGGTGAGCTCACCCTTCACATACGAGTGAGGAACAAGGTGAGGAAACTCCTTGCTGCCTTCGAGGGCCCATATTTGGCGATGATTTGATTGACTGTATTTAAAAGGGCCAGAGATTGAATGCTGAGATGGTCCAACATAACAGGCTCCAAGCCTTCTCATTCCTCTCTGGCGCCACTGGACATCAGCTCGACCGCCTGCAGTGGGGATGAGTGGACACCCGGTCTTGATCCAG
>OLKM01000906.1:177500-205122 GCA_900291075.1 Melanogrammus aeglefinus
CCTCCAGTGACCACAGCTCCTTTGTGCCCTTCGTTCTTTTCTTGTCCTTCCTTTTCCCTGGCCAGCCGAGCGTGGCAGACAGCGTGTGGTGGGGGTCAGATTAGCATCAGAAAGTTGCATTGGGGGGGGGGGGGGGGTTGTCTATGTGATTATCCCTGGCCTATAGACTCAAGGGGGAGTTTGAGAAACAAGCCCATGCGCTGGGTAACAAATTGTTTGGTTCCCCCTGACATGTTCCTTGTTTTTCTAGGGTAACGTCCATTGTGAATCTTGAACATTTAGCAGAGGCATGACTCTTTTTGAATCCTCCTTGGTAAGGATTATATAAAAATATTGTCCAAATAGTTCAGGACCAGAGTTAACAAATGGAGAGACATGATGTACCGATGTCAATATAATTGATTGAATAAAATGAAATAACATTACTTAATTGTAATTTATTTTACTTTTTCTGACAGATTATAACAGTCGTACCAGCTGGGAGTCTAACCTGATGCAAAACAGTAAGTGATACTTACATCTATTTTATATGTGTGTGTGTGTGTGTGTGTGTGTGTGTGTGTGTGTGTGTGTGTGTGTGTGTGTGTGTGTGTGTGTGTGTGTGTGTGTGTGTGTGTGTGTGTGTGTGTGTGTGTGTGTGTGTGTGTGTGTGTGCGTGCGTGTGTGTGTCTCTACTCTTGTCAATTATGGTGTGAGATGGTAACATGAAAACCCTACTCCAAACTTGAACAACAATATTCATAAAAAGCAAACCAACATTAAGGAAATGAAATATTGAGCATGAAAGCCTCTCAAATCTATTGTAAGACCAGGGAAATGTGATTCATTCATACAATGTGCTTAAGCCCAATCGTTAAAATGAACATGTGACTTTTCTTAACTCACATAGAGTTGTCCTGGTGTTCGCTGCCAGGATATTGGTTCAGAATGACAATATAAATTCAAATGGTTTCTTTCTCCTTACTGCGGGACAAGAGATTTATCCTGTCTGCAATGAAGGTGTGTGACCTACTTTCTAATTTATCTTCTTGTTTAGTCTTTCCATGGCTCACTTTTCCTGCATTTAGTTACTTTTGCATTTCAATCCAAAGTTATTAGACAGATAAGATATCCTAAATTTCCTTCTAGCAGAAACCTTTTTGTTCAATGTTCTCTAAATCTGATTCAGATTTATTGCGTTTATGTTACATTGAGATGGCCCTCACTCACAGTGCAAGGTAGATTTTGTGACCTAGCAAAGCCATAATAAAAAAAAATATATATATATTTCTCAAAAAGGTAATTACTTTTAAAAAAAAAGAAAAATTTGCGTTCATATAATATTAACATAATATAATAATAATAATATGAGTATATCAATAATAATATGGGAAATGTTGAATCAAAGTAAAGGCGTTTTGAAATTTCCTGAAAACACAATTTTGTCATAGATGCTTCTCCTGACCACGATTGCAAATACTTTTCTTGGTACAACAAAACATTGCTGACAATGGTTACTATACGGAATACATAGGGAGTTAAACACTAGACTTAAAAACTTAAAATCTGTGAAGAGTGAACGCTTATGTGTTACTTTTACCACATCATAATTTCATCTATTTGATTAGCTTCACCAAGGTATATACTCATCTGTGTATAGTGAGATGAACTTGAACTCGCTATCCAAGTTCAGGTGGGTGCAAAGTAACTTAACAGCTATAGAACACACTATATCTTGCCAAACTAACAGAACCAAAGCTGTAAAGCTAACAAGAGCATGTATATATAGTTCTGTGAATTAATAATGTATATAGTCAGAAAACAGGTCAGAAGAGTAAATTGAACAACAGCTAATACAAAACTACCGCCAGGTATTCGCTGAAGCCTGTTCTGCCACCCTTAAGATGGTGTAATATAACCTTTATTCATTTATGTCTTTTCATAGGGTTGCTGATCAATTTTGCTTATTTCTGGCGATAAATCAGGTTGAATACAGTTTTAAAA
The DNA here is from genome assembly GCA_900291075.1 of Melanogrammus aeglefinus. Taxonomy (NCBI): domain Eukaryota; kingdom Metazoa; phylum Chordata; class Actinopteri; order Gadiformes; family Gadidae; genus Melanogrammus; species Melanogrammus aeglefinus. The sequence goes on from OLKM01000906.1 coordinate 179,484, forward strand.
GTTTTACTAGTCTGACTCTTGTATATATTTTGCCCTTTGCTCTTTATGTTGTCTCAAAGTGTGTCTAATAGAACACACACACACACACAACACACACACAGACACACACACAGACACACACACACACAGACACACACACACACACACACACACACACACACACAACACACACACACACACACACAACAACACACACACACACACACACACACACACACACACACACACACACACACACACACACACACAAACACACACACACAAACACACGCAAAATAGAAAACCATATATACTGAATATTTACACAAATGATTGTGAGGTCATTAGATATAGTTTCCTTATTACATATATTCATCTCTGATAAAAAACAGCTTGAAAATAAATATATACTGTATATATTACAATTTGAATGTCTTCAAATTGTATAATGAAGACATTATGACAAATGACATAAGAAGAAATACATGATGTGCCAACACAGAACACATGGTATAATCTATACCAGAAATCCAATACATGTCCTTAAGAGCAAATGGTTTAATAAATCAAACACGTCATCACTTTATTTTGTCCGCTATATGTTCTGTGCTTATTTCTAAAGATTGTTCTTTATTATTCCCCTATTTTTATCCTATATTTCCCCATGTGAATCCATGGTTTGAGATTTCATTCATTTTTAAAGCTATTGTAAAGAATAATTACAGTGTGGAATTACATGTGTAGATCCATTCGATTCCTGTTCCACACCCAGAACTCTTTGGACCATTACCCAGGAGCAGGTTCCTTCACACCCAGCCAACCCCCAATTTACGTCTGGACAAAGACAGGACAGAGGAAAGATGCGGGGGTGTAGCGTATGATGGTTTACCTAATTGCATTTCTAACCTATTGGAGAGTACTGGGGGGTTAAATTATCTCATGTAGAAATCAGACCAAACCTCTGTCTAGGGCCCACCCTGAATACCAAGATAAAGGATAAGAAGTAATATTGTGTATTTTAAAGAATATAATAACTCTCAGGGTAATCATGTCAATTATTGATCTAAAATGAAGAAATATAAAAAAAAGGTAAAACGATTTTTTTATTTTTTAAATCAATTAGTGCATTTAAATGACTTCAACTATAATAATAATCATTTAAAAATCATATACAGTATATTCTTAACAGAATGCATTGCTTTTGTACTCGGAGGTCTGCATTCGTCATGATGATGAGCAAAAATGTCATCAGATTTTAATTTAATCATTTAGATGTATTTTAAAATGGCACAGAAGATATATAATCATAAACATTATTACAAGTATGGAAACATTAGGGGACAAAATAAATTGAAAATTAATCAGGGTGACGAATATGGTGATGTGAGCTTGGCAGCTTGCGGAGCATGGCTCCCAGGGGCCTGTTTATGCTTGACTGCCTGTGCACATGTGTTTGTATTTTAATTCCCTCATGAGAGCTCAAGAGACTTAGCCAAATTAACTCCATATGTCTGTCTATTATATATCTGTCAATGCGGTGCCATGGATTTATATGTTTTGGAAAAACAATCTAACCCCCCAAACAGAATAAAAACAACCAATGCCATTTAAATGAATTTAACTATTAAATGATGATCCAAAGGAAATTACATTCGTAATATGTTCTGTAATTTAGGATAAATTAAGAAAAGAGAGCCACCATAGATCTACTGTAAAATGGCAGTGATTTGCGTTGTGCCGCTCGTGGCCGTGATCCGGTTCACTCTGGGTTGATGAAGTGTGTGCTGGTCGCTTTATAAAGCCGCATTAGGCCTTTTTTTTTCAGCAGGGCCATTAAGAGACAATGACAAATTAATTACATCTAAATCTCCACTAATCTTCATAATAAAAGTGCACCAAACCTGATATGCTCACTGCTGGGTGGGGAAAAAAACGAGATACATGAGGGAAAAAAGAAAGGCAAAGCCATTGCAACTTTAGGTGCTGGCTACGTTTTTAGGAAGTCATTTGTGGTTGCATTTATTGTTTATAATTATAATGATAATGTTGCAGGAATTTTGTTGCAGCAAAACCTAAATATAAAAACGTAATTAATTCGGTCATATGGTGATAGGGCTATGGATTATGTTTGCTCAGGAATTTAAATAACTCATAACTTTAGATCAAAATAATTTTTAACATCTTTAATAAGTTATGATAATATAACTACAAAGTAACAATTCAATGCAAATAATAATCTTGATAATGGGATTTTTTAAACATAGTGTACAAGTTTATAAGTATAACCTTAGCATTAATCATTTTATTGCATCTTCAGGTGGAACTATATCAAACTATATATAAATATGTAAAAACACTTTTTAACCGCCTCAACTTTTACCTTTTTCCCCTACCCTCATAAATTTTTTATTCATCAAATCATTTTACTGTAAATTATGTTTTTTAGTAATTGATGGTTGACACAATTTACATTTGTTGAGACCAAATCCCACACGTATTAATCAAATGGTTTTTCTTCTCTATGCGTGAATGTGTGTGTGTGTGTGTGTGTGTGTGTGTGTGTGTGTGTGTGTGTGTGTGTGTGTGTGTGTGTGTGTGTGTGTGTGTGTGTGTGTGTGTGTGTGTGTGTGTGTGTGTGTGTGTGTGCGCGCGCATGCGTGTGTGCAGGTCACAGTGGAGTCAACCAGTTGGGAGGTGTTTTTGTAAACGGTAGGCCGCTGCCAGACACCACCAGACAGAAGATCGTGGAGCTGGCTCATAGCGGTGCACGGCCCTGCGACATCTCCCGAATACTACAGGTACATCTCTCCCCATCAGCTCATCCTGATGACCATAGCACCTCTTGTGACAGCACAAAATGCACATCCAACAATGAACAGTACCAAATGACATGTCTAGCGTCATATCAGACACAGACATGAAGTTATTACAGCATTATTCTGCACTATACATGGTCGCTATACTACTACACTGTCAATCAAAGAGGCAGAATGTTAATATTACAATTATTAATACAGTAGAGTAATTCCAATTCTAAGAAACCAATTTTATGAAACATTCTTCATGCTGAGGAGGGCACCAGGCAGGACAACTATTGGACAGAATATTCCAAAACAATAGCATTATAACTGTGTTGTCCAATTATCAAACCATAAATTACAACCTGAGTGGCTTGAGTATAGCAGTTACCAATAGAGTCTCATAAAGATATAAAGAAACAAGTTTTGAGAGGCTTCCTCACAGCAAAGAGCGGCTGGCTGTGCTGTGGTTTCGTGTGTGGTTTATTGTCAGTTCTGGTACTACTTCAGCTCTCGATATAAATAAAGGTTAGGGCACTTAACCATTGAAACAGGCTCAATGGCAATAACATGGATCTATGACATATTCCAGGACAGAGCCATAAGCAGTTTGCCTTTCAAACTGGCACAAGATCTCAGCCAATTCGTTATTTCCGATCTGAAAGTAATACATCATATTTCCTATACTGTTATTGTCTATCATTGTTTTGTTTGTTTTGTATTAGAGGCCATGGGAACCCAACAGCCATCCGTTGGAAACATGACTGCACAGGCAATGCAGCTCCCATCAAGCCACTGATGGATGTTAAAGATTGGGTCTGGTTTGGTTTCAGGTGTCCAACGGCTGTGTGAGTAAGATCCTGGGCCGCTACTACGAGACGGGCTCCATCCGACCACGGGCCATAGGGGGGAGTAAACCCAGAGTGGCGACCCAATCGGTGGTGGGGAAGATCGCCACGTACAAGAGGGAGTGTCCGTCTATCTTCGCCTGGGAGATCAGAGACCGACTGCTGGCAGAAGGGGTCTGCACTAATGATAACATACCGAGTGTGAGTGGCTGCTGCTGGACTCTACTGCTCCAAATATGGATCAGCAATCATTGTAGTACAACTTTAAAGTACATAATTCATAGACAAATACTAGGAACATACATATGCAAGTTGGAAAACTATTTATTTCCCATTTCATATCAAACATCAACAAACATACAGAAGTACTAGAACAGTACTAGGAAGTATGATTTAGATCAATTATTTTATATAACATGATCATGAAGACAATATTCCAAAGTCATTACGAATAAATCCAATATTAATTCTAATAATAGTTTGTGTTTTTAAACATTGCCACCACAGGTGTCCTCCATAAACCGCGTGCTAAGGAACCTGGCCAGCGAGAAGCAACACGTCGGGCCCCCCAGGGTGGACGGGATGTTCGACAAGCTCAGGATGCTCAGCGGTCAAACCAACTGGGGCGGGCGCCTGCCGTGGTACCCCGGGACCACCCTGCCCAGCGCAGGTGAGGAGCCCACTCTGTGCATCATTCCAGATGAACACCATGCGAAAAACATGTCACATAGAACACAGACGCAGAGATATGTACCTTATTATATAGAATAATAACCATTATGTATATAATATTCACCATCATTTACATGTGTGCCTGTAGTTATCTAATATAATAACACGGAGGTCATGGTGAGTGATTGCACATAGTAATTGTATATGTCTATATATGTGTCTCTGCTGCAGAGACGGAGGGGAGGGGGGCCGAGAACACCAACTCAATACATGCTAATGCTGAAGACCCTGAGGAGACTCAGATCAGACTGCAGCTCAAGAGGAAGCTCCAAAGAAACAGAACATCGTTCACACAGGAACAAATAGAGGCGCTTGAGAAAGGTAATCGGGTGCTGTTTAATAGGTGGTTACCGTTGAAATCAATGCATTGTTGTTCCAATATAAAGAAACAACATGAATTTGAGGAAAAGGCAGGTGCTGATGGCTTACTTATTTCCTGCAAATTTCTTTCTAGAGTTTGAGAGGACTCACTACCCAGATGTGTTCGCCAGAGAACGACTTGCTGCCAAAATAGACCTGCCAGAGGCGCGGATACAGGTCAGTTCATCTGTCTGTTTAATTACCCTCAACCGTTTGCACAGTAAGACAGTCCATTCAAGTTTATTTAGACAGCCCTCTAGGCCTGCGTCATACCACACCCCGTAGCCCACAATAAACTAAATCACAAAAAAAATTATAGTTTTATTATTCTGGTCATCGGAAGTAACAGTGAAAAGGAATCAATCTAACTATATTAATAAGTGTATAATATTATTCATAACTATATTATACATTTCAAATCTTAATATTTTGTGTGCATATATCTTACTTTTGAATACATTACATTTGAATATATTTCTGATCACACATTGTTTTAATACTGCCATGCATTTGTGTTTTAATTAGTCTTTGATCGCGTGTAAGGCGTTTTACTTGATTTAATTCCGTAGGCACTCATTGTATTATCTTTTATCTCCAGGTGTGGTTCTCCAACAGAAGGGCCAAGTGGAGAAGAGACGAGAAGCTGAGGGCTCAACGTCGCCAGGCGTCCATCTCCTCCAGTAACATCCCCATCAGCAGCAGCTTCAGCACCAGTGTTTACCAGCCCCTACCACAGCATGCTGCCCCAGGTAAACCTTACACAACACCAGTGTTTACCAGCCCCTACCACAGCATGCTGCCCCAGGTAAACCTTACACAACACCAGTGTTTACCAGCCCCTACCACAGCATGCTGCCCCAGGTAAACCTTACACAACACCAGTGTTTACCAGCCCCTACCACAGCATGCTGCCCCAGGTAAACCTTACACACTGCTCACATGAGGGTCAACTCGTCAACCCTACTCTGATTTACTGTCTGCCTTTGACTCAACACTGCTACTGATCAAATTGTGTATTTAGATACATTTCACGTAGTTTGTTGGTACTTGAATTTTGCAGCCCTTGTTTTATTCCTTCTATCTACTATGCCTGGCCTGTACTTTCTGTTGTGATATTATCTGATACGTTGTTAAAGGTGCAGTATGTACAATTGAGTGGCTTTTAGCAGAACGGACTTGGCAGAAATAGAATATAATAGTATGTTTTAAAAAAAACTAAATGAATGAATGAGCCCTTCATGTCTACATATGGAGTGGGTCCTCTGCCGTGTTTCACCGCCTTGTTTCCACATAATCCCCAAACAGAGCTACGGCTCCAGAGATAACACCATTTTAATTCAATCAAATACATGCATCTTGGGCTAAGAGTTCCAGGAAGGATCGGTGCGGGTTATCCTAATGGCTATGGCCTATTTCTAATACTTTTTTATCATGGCCGCTGTGTATGAGCGTTATAGTGAGTGATGTCGTGCATGAAAGTCATTACACACACGGCATTAGACGATGAGTCAACAAGAAGCTCATAGTCAATTTCTGGTTGATAAACACACATCCACACATTTCTTGGAATTTTATAAAAATTGACGAGCCTACTCTGTCAATTTGGCAAAATCTCCTATGTGATTAAATTGTAATGGACTTTAACCCACTTTTTAATCCAAATGTAAAATTGTGTAGTGAATGGCAGTTTGTTGATGAGGGGGATTTTGACAAGGGGTGGTGCAATCTGTAATGCATGTGTGGAGACATTAGTTCTTGAGGTTGTTTCCTTTTACGATAACTAGAGTAGGCCATCACTCTCTCTAGAAAGTTGGTGTTTAAAACAATGCTATTGTGATACAACTGCACACCTTCACGTTATTCAAAGAAACCTTTTGTCACGTACTCAAGTGCAATTAAACACCGGCTTGCAGCGCCGAATGCTATCGAGATAAATGATCAATACATACAGGCATAATAGATACCGATGATTATAGGTCTATGAATGTAGTTTCCACTATGGATGTAATAAGAGGCGTTTGTGTTACTACCATTATGTCCTACAACATTTACAGTGACCATTGTGATTAGGACAAAGATACTCTATTAAGATTGGATAAACTGATGCATTCAGAGGCTAAAGCCATCCAAAATTGACCTCGTGGAATTCCAATGTATGTCACTTCATACATTGCTGCATAAGTGTACAGTCCCCTTCAGCTCCATGATTTGTAATTATTTTTATTGACGTGGGAAAAAATCACAACGAACAATCACATTAAATGATAAAGGACCTTTACATTGACAGACTAAATACAATCCCTAAATCTATCACCGCTAGATGCTACTAATTGTTACACAATGGATCCTCAAATAAATTGTGGAAAGTGTCCTGTTCATAATACAATGGCTATTTCATTGTCCTAAAAGTTAGTAATTGCTCTGTGTCTTCTCTAATCTCTAGTGAGCTTTGCATCAGGACCTGTGTTGGGAAGATCAGAGGCAGTTCTATCCAACAGCTACAGCATACCAACCCTGCCCAACTTCACAATGGCAAGCAGCCTCCCTATTCAGGTGAGTAGCTGAAGACGATTGAGCTTTCAAAACAATGCCGCCCCTACATAGTTGTAAAGTTGTAGTAGAAATACACAGGTGTATTTGATGACATTGATGCTGGGCACTGGCATACATACAGTCCAATAATTACTACACTTTTAATGAGCTACACCTACTGTCATGAGGATAAAATGTTCATGAAAACGGAGCTACAGGATTCAGGTTGTTCACAAGTATCCAATCAATTATGTACACTTATGTACATGATAGACACTTGAATTATTGTTACTTTTATTTACTATTTGACTATTTAGCAGATGTTTTATCCAAAGCAACTTAGTTATTTCAGGGACATGTCGGTCAGGAGCAGGTAGGGGTTAAAGTGTCTAGCTCAAGGACATGGCTTGTACGTGGGCATAGGAATGGAACTAATCCCAGATTCTTTTGGCTGTGATTATTGGTTGATTGGTGTAAAGCAGAGGTAGATGGTAAATGATAACGTAGTGGTATGATAGTTCAGTAGGGCTATGTTGAAGGTGTTTCTTCTAATATGAGCCAATACAATTTATTTTTTAAATTCTTAATAAAACTGTCTTTTTTTTAATTTCCTTTTATTCCAGGCACCAAGTCAAACTTCGTATTCCTGTATGCTACCTACGAGCCCAACGGTAAATGGAAGAAGTTACGAGCCCTACACCAGCTCTCATATGCAGTCACATGTCACCAGTCAACCAATGACTACAACCACATCAACAGGTAGAGCCATCTTTTTTTAGAAACCTGTAAGGCAGCTTGATTTTTCTGATGATTAAAACATATGTACTTGATATCTGACGTTCACATTTTTTAATCTTGCAAAAGGTTTTTCCAGAAGCAAAGGAAAGCTCCTAGATGAAATGTAAATTTGACAAGATGTAAATGTAGGCGGTTCATTTAAAAATGTTCAATGATTAGGTCCTTGTTTTTTTTTTTTCATGTTTGTACGTTAATGTAGGCATACGTGTTCATGTTGATATGATCTCGTCCTCAGGTCTTATTTCCCCTGGAGTCTCGGTGCCAGTTCAGGTTCCAGGGAGTGAGGTAGACATGCCCCAGTACTGGCCATGCCTACAGTGATGCCGTCACACAGGCCACACCCCTGTAATCATCATGGACATTTGACTTTCGTGATGCTACTTCCAACGTCTTGTCAGGACATTATCAACAAGAACAATGAGGAACGTTGCGTGAGGAACGGCTTTTAAATGTGCCAGCAGAACAAGAAGACTAATGGTGGAGCTGCATTCCATGTTATGTTCTCTGAAGGAACGAACAGAAAGGATCTCATGTATTCAAGTGTTTGAATGACTGAATGAAATTAAAGCTTTTACAACGGCAAGTGTCAGCAGCAGGTATTGTTGTCCAGTGAAGTACAGACGGCCCACGAACCACAGGATTTACTGAGGCGCAGTACAGAAGCAGTACAGGGTTGCAGTCAAAGAGCATAACTGAATAACCTCCTTTACTGGACAGCTGTTTTGCGTTCCTACAACTAAATTGATGTCTTCTGTATTTGTGACAGCTCTAAGTTTGTAACATATTGATGGCTAAAACAAAAAATGAATTGTTTGACATGATTTCCATGAGCAGAAGGAGACAGCAAAAAAGTGCCACACAAAAACGCTACACAGAATATGCACTGGAAATCATTGGTATATGTTTTGATATTGTCAATAAAATCTGCAAACGATATCACTCTGCAGTGGCATAGGCAGAGATAGAATTGAGAAAATCCCATATCGTCTCTTGGTTATACAAGACAGAAAGGCAAAAGACAAACCCCTAGAAATGATTTCTCTTTGAATGTTTACAGTAAGTATATAGTGAGTCTTTTGGGTATCCTGTTGAAAGGGCATTTTGGATATTGGCATTTTAATATCAAAGTAGATGATAATTGTACTGCTTTTTATGTACAAAAAAAATAAATCCTCTCACAAATTAAGTTTGGGGGCAGATAAATCCATATTTGAACATGCTGCCTCTAGGCACAAACTGACGACCTAAAACATGCACCTTTTGTCGGTTTTAACTTGTCCTTTGTGGATATTTTGTGTAAGATATCCTTAACTTGATTGCGATAATGTGACGAACCAATTAAATGCCAAAATATTGAAATTAATGTTTTCATTCTTCTTGAGAATGGTGCGCTAAACCATTTTAATAATGTTTTATGTAATGTGAGAGTATTTAATGGTGATACAGCAACAGTTGAACACACATTGCAGAAAACAAGTCCCAAAGCTTGCGTTTGTTAAACAGTACATGGCATGTAATGTTTGTTTTATCCTTTATCGTTAATTAATATTAAACAGGCTTTTAAATAACTGATGTTGTTTCCTGAACAAAAATATATATCTATATCTATACATGCAGTATATATAGATATATTATATATACATTTCAGACATATTATCAAAATAATAATAAAAAAAAAACATTGATAGCCAAAGTAGTATTAAGAGGCCAAACTGTGAGGCCTTTTGACTTCATGAATTGAGGATTCCTTTATGGGATACTCACAAAATGCTTGCTTGCTAAATCATTTTTATTAAAAGTAAAACTACCTGCTTGAAATTAAAAAAATACCTATCCCTAAAACAATATAAGTGCTTTACAAAAATGTATCTAATGAGTCATTTAAGGAATTGCTTGTGGGATTAAATGGAATGCATTAAATGGATAGAGATCATTTTAACACCATAGAGAACAAAAGAAAGAAAGTAGGTGTTAAATACCTAGCCTAATAACAGATACAATAGTGTTGTGTGAAAACCAATGGGCACAAACACAAACACAAAGACAACTTTGGATTGAGACTAGTCCGAGGCTAGAAGCGGCTCAAAATGCCTTTTGCCTTATAGATTTTCTCTAAGATCTTCCCGTTTCGTTCTCTTTGGCGAAAACAAAAGTGTAAAATGCTACACACACGAGTGAGTTGAAGAGTGCATGTTGCGGTAGATCCCCCTTCTGCCTCTAGTAGAACAACCCCTGCTGGCTGATGGTAAACACGTCACTTACTGTGCAACACTGTGAAGGCAATGTTGCGACCAACACCAACACATGTTTGTAGCATGAGTAATGGTGCAAATGCAAAGGCTTTCAAAAGTTTTTCCATAGGCTCATAACCACTGTGATACCTCATTAGGAAATAGATATTGACATAACTGACATTTATTCTCATGAAAATCTTTATAGAGATTTCAAGATTGTCGCTCTAATATTTAAAAAAACACGTTTATGTTCTTAAATTAACCTTCGGGTTCTGACTCCCAGCTAGTCAAACTTCATCAACAAATATGCGATTATATCCTGATTCTGGTCAGTTGTGAAATGGAGCTTGTTTACTTGTAGCTTGATATCTGAGGAGCGAATAAAGAACAAATATATGACATGCATATAGCGTGGTTCTGCAGCATTTCATTCCAACTGAGATCCCATACAATAGCTCAAACTGTATTGACTCCCACTATCGTCTAAAGAAATGCACATCACACCAAATAATCAATTCTGAATGTCTCAGAAGACAATTTCCCCAGACGTACTTATGGAAATAACTGTGTGGTGCCGTTATTTTCCTTAATGAACAGTGAATTTGGCTATTGATATTGTGAAGAAATGGATGACAATAACAGACACAATAGAGTGGCTGTTATAAGCTGATAGTCAGCCATCTATAGAAGGTAACACTTTTAATCAGGGCCTCCTGCATGGTGAGAGGGGCGGGAACTAGGGAGGCACTCAGACCAATAGGAACAGCCATTGTGAGATCCAAACGTGCTCATGGCTTCTTGGGCGGCGAAGCTAGGAAACCCCAGACTAAGATGATCAAGAACGTTCCTGGAAGATCAGATTTGGTATCACCATCCCAAACCCCGAGTGACAATGAATAGTTATTGTTAAATGAACATATACAAAGAGCAGGACGAATGCTTTTTTGCACAGTGTGATAATATCTGCTATAGGTAGAGAGATACATTTAGGAGGTAGGTGGGAACTAGTGTAACTGTAATCGATGGGACAGCAACAATGCCATTGGATACTTAGATCCAGAATGACGTCTTGAACCGCATCAGTCTTAGGGCACAAAAACATGAATAGAATAAATAAATAACTATTATAAACCTCTATCCGATCCGAAAACAAGCTTTGAGGCGCGCAGATCAGGAATGCTTACTTTGAGTATGTGACTGTGAGGTACCTGATAACACGGTCAGAGTTACTTTGAGTATGTGACTGTGAGGTACCTGATAACACGGTCAGAGTCTGTTCACGTCACTTCAGCTATGCAACTCTGCAAAGCTGCAGCATTGAGAATGATCAGCCCTCATGAATAACAATAGAAATAGCAGCCCTAAAGGGGTTGCACCGTGCTGCCCTCTAAATAGGGAGACCGGACCGGGGCATATATTATATCGGCCGCGTGGACCGGGGGCCACACACTGGGACAATTTAATCTCATCCCCATGTCCTTTTTCTTTTTTAGCATGGCGAGCTGAGAAAGAGCTGAGCAGATGTACATCACCTCTGTCCCCCTCCCGTCCTCGCTCGGTGGCTTTTGTCCTTTATGTTGCTGGGCTTTGTGGTCTTTCTGTGTCAGACAATCCCACTCACAAAACCACAAGGATCTCCACTTAGCCACAGTGTCCTGCCGCCGCAGCAAGGAGAATCCCGTCCCGAGACAATGCGCTACATTCACTGCTGCTCAGCTCTAATTAGCTGTGCTCTGGTACATCTCAATACCACCTTAAAGCACCATCAAATGCATTTTATAAACAGCTCAAAATATCTCACTTCAACTCCACTGCCTCTCAATGCGTCTCAGATTGTGCTTCAACGCTTTTCTACATATTTGTACGGCCCAGCACATCTCAATGCAACTTAAGCAGATATATGCACCGCTCCAGCCCAGGACTTTGGGGCCATTCAGCATCTTGCGGATGATCTGGCTGCGAGGGGGACTTTGGCCCGCTGAGGTGAGTTTGTTGCTGCAGACGCCGTTTAGATTAATGACAAATTGAATTATTTTTTGTTCAGTCAAGCCTTCAGCATTGACAAGTGCTTGACTGGCAAGTGAAGCATGTTTAAATACCGCAATACTGCAACCGTTTCTTGTTTGTATTGAGATGCTGTTGAATAAATATATAATTAATGACAAATTCTGCTCTTTCATGATTGTATATTATAAATAGCATGTGAGTTCATTACATTCCACTTTCTACTTTTACCAACCATTTATTTTGGTTAAATGGTGAATTACATCTGAGATTAAAAAATGCAATCCGCTTTATTAAATCAGCGCACGCACGCGCTACATACTCGGCAGTGCACACACACATAAACCCACACAACCACGTACACACACACCAAATGCTGATGGGAACATTGGCAGCAGACTTTGACAAATTTAGCACTGAATTTATAAAAGGGATACGATTATTTAAAACCCTTATGGAAGACAATTCTGCAATTGTAAGTGTCTATGTTTTAGCAAATTACATTTAGAGACAGGATTTACTTATCCCCTGCAGTTAAAATCCCAAAAGAAGACCAGGTTCTACCCCAAACCTTTGAGTCGAGAGAGGGTAAACAATTTGTCCAGAAGCAAACAAAATGTTGTTTTAAGTCTGAAAGGCCGTGAGCTGGACCAGAGGGCCCTGAGAGGAAGGATAAATAAACAAACCCTTACTACACATCATTACACTATCAAGTGATGTCTTTTACTATGCCATCACTGTTTCCATCACAGCTTCATCAATGTCACACATATATTAATATCGCCTGCAATTTATTTATATGTCCATATTTATGATATGGACTTGTTGATGATATATACAGTACGTATACTTAAGACTATATACGATTTTCTTGTATTTAGGAGTTTATAGTGCCTATTTTAGTCTTTTAACCAAACAAACAGTTGCTGTGCTGAGTCAATAATCCATCAACATTAGTCATTTGTAATAGTGCGCAACAAATATTTGAATATTCCACAATGAAAATGTCTCCCCAGTTGTTTATATTCAGGATTGCACATTTGCAAATTAAATGTGGGGACTCAGAATTGGTACAATCGGACCGTAATATTTGGATTAATTAGCCACCTTTGGCCCTTTGAAGGGAATTTGAGTATTCTAAGACGTTCCTTTAATCTGTAGGCAGTGCAGAATAAAAAAGTTGCCATCACAGTTACAGACACTAACATATCAGCTCTTTACCATTCACCTTACCAAGACTAGAACTTTGTTGGTGCAAAAAATGATTATCAAACATTTATTTGATTTGTGTGTATTCAACTTGTGGAACACTAAAGTGCTTAGAAGTTATGTTAAAGGTTGTATTTCTCTGTTATTCTATATAACTAATCAGTTACATTTAATTTACATTACATTTGGACCAAGCCCTCATTGTGTGCACGTGAACATCTTTCCTTTGGGTTTTCGGTTAAGGAATCCAACAACTCCTGGTCCGAAAGCACTTTACAACAAGTAAATATGTAACGACCCGGTGGGGGCCCTTATTCACGCACTGTTTTTCCTCACCTAGCCAGCAAGTACAGTTGTTTTGCAGAGGGCCCCTGGGGACCAAACTGACACAGGTTGGCCCTGTGAGATCCAGCCATGTTTCAACCTGCCACACACGCATAAACAACCCTGTGTGATAAAGTAAGTGTGTGTGTGTGTGTGTGTGTGTGTGTGTGTGTGTGTGTGTGTGTGTGTGTGTGTGTGTGTGTGTGTGTGTGTGTGTGTGTGTGTGTGTGTGTGTGTGTGTGTGTGTTATTGTAGGTGTATGTATACCTGTCTGTGTGTGTGTCTGTGTGGTAGCGGTGGTGGGGCGGGGGTGACCACGGGGAGTGTAAAATGGTTCCTGACAGATAGTCGTCCCTACGGTGTGGGGTTGCTATGGGAACAGGCATGTCATAACAGTTCCTCTCATCTTTTAACACTAAGAGGAGAAGGGTGTTTGGGGTTATTTTTTTTAGATGAAAGCCCAGAAAGTTGGGGATAGTCGAATTCCATTGTAGGCTATCAATGTAAAAGTATCAGCTACCTACAAAATAAGAATAATAATAAGCATTTTTTGTCCATTTCTTCTTTGAAATCTTGAAACCATCAACCATCATTGGATTACATATATGATGTCATACATCTGTGTACAGTTTGTATTGAGGGGCATCCTTCAGAACCCCAGAAGGTCCGGGATTGGAACCAGGTTCAACAATCTTGGTTCTCTGACTTGACTTGACTGAAAATAATGGGTAGAAATTGCCCTGACTCGATGTGACTGAAGTGATATAACATAGATTATATTTCAACAATTTTACAAAAGTCCCCCTATCATTTTAGGGCGCAACCACCATCATCATCATCATCACCATCGTTGTTGTCAACAGTTCAGGGCTCATCCGAACCCTTTGACTGGACTACACTGGTAATTGTGTTAATGTAAAATAATGTCCCTCTGGGGAGGGGCTAATTGGCTGCGGCAGACATTCAGATGGATTTCCTTTTCCTGGGGGATACAGTAGCTTGTTAGCATGTCTTGGTGTTTATTACATGAATGACATGGTAAACATATGGCAAACTTTGACAAATTGGACCAAAGACGCGTGTTGCTGCGCGTAGTGTTGATGCCGGGGTGAAGCCTCAAGTGGCTTCTCTAATCATTCGGAAGCGAGGCACTAGTGACATAAAAATAGGGAACAGCGGTTTATGATAAAAACATGTTTTTATTTAGGATAAAAAGTATATACGTTTATACTTACATTATTTGTGTCCAAGAAAATGTATCATTCTACTACCAGTAAGACTAAATGAAAATGTAAGATTTTATCAAACTCAAATAAGATTTAAGTCAAATATAATTTAAGTATGCTCGTTATGAGCTAAAAAGGAAGAAGTCAGGAGTACGGACAGCCACCTTCTCCTATAAGGATATATAAATATAGAAAGTGAATTTATACTATTTATCTCATTGACGTCCCAATTCAGGTGTCGGTTAGGGTTAGGGTTAGTGTCCAAATCATGAACACTTAATAATGGTTTTCAAATCCTGTTTTCAGCAGGGGACAACAATGTTCACCAATTCAGTATAGAGCCATCTACGTGCTAAACCTGGTCTAGCAAACCCCTTTGAAGAATGTAGAACAGAAGAGGAGAAGAGAATGGCCCAGAATAGACCCTTGTTTGGCTGGGCGGGCCAAAGAGTTTAAAATGCAGCTGTCAATACCTATCTGCCCTCTAAACGAAAGCGCTGCTCCTCACAGTGGGGGGGTGACAGATGCACAATGGGATAAGACCTGCTAATGACTCTACTCTCATTGGTCAGTCAGCTGTTAAAGGGCACTCCTCATTTAGTGTGTGGCAGCTGATAGCCACAGATAAAGAAAGTCATCTTAACCATTATACCATCCATCTAACCCTCGCTGCTTGAGAAGAGTTGAAGAAGTCCCCAGGAGAAAAAGTTCCAAGATAACTTTATATAGGAGATACACTGGGTCTGGCAAAGTGCAAAAATACAGCGTGAATAACAGAGCAGCTGTCAAGATGACGTGTCAATTGAGGGGTGGTGAAATATTGACAGAGAACGAGGAATGCTGCAGGACACAAAATTGCTTTTAGTGACACTGCAATTAGAGTGCTTAGATCACAGTCTCTCTTATCCCTTCTCAAGCCCGTCCCTCTTGCCCGACCAACCCCCCCTCTAGATTGAGACCTACAATTAGTCTTTAGATCACTTTCTTTATGACTTGACCCCATTTCTTTCTCAAACCTCCTCTGCCTCTCACCACTCTCTGCATGTTATTAAGAGTGATGAAGGCTGACACCCCTAGAGGCACATAACCTGATGCCTGAGAAAAATAAATTCAATTATATACACTGGTGTGTATTATAGTCAAAGTTCTATTCGCTAGGCTACTAGGTACCCCTCCAGGTTGGCAAATAAGCAGAGACCTGATTCAAAAATAGAACTTTCAATCTGTATTAACAAGAACATGAAATAACATATAATACATCTAAGAAGGCCTTCAAAAGGTTTGCGTGCGTGACAATATTTATTTTTGTCACAGCACTTGGTGACAAACGATCAAAAGGAACACTGCAAATACAGCAATAATGGTGTGTTCCTCAATATTCGGACGCCAGCCTTTCTGAGTTGAAAGTCAGAGATCTCCCAGCTTTATTGCGGCATTTCTCGGAGGCACGTCCTCTTTTTGTCTTCATCTTTCGGAATTCTGAGAGTAGACCGAGAGCAGTGATGACGCTCTCAACAGAATGGCTGCGCCCGTGAAGACTTTTTTTTTCTTTGCATTTGTACCACGTTGGTCATTTTGATGTCGATTTAAAATGCTCTTTAACACTTGATTACATTGGTACTTTATCACCAATTTATGCATTGCACGGTCTTGCTGTGCCGGCAATACAATGTAAAGTTGTGTTGTTTGTTTTCGGGCTGGTTTGCTAAAGAGGATAATGCAGCCAACAATAAACAACGATCACAAAGACGAAGCAGGAACGCTATAAACGCTCCAAGACCAGAAATTACGTCAAAAGTTCAACTCGGAAGGCTGGCGTCCGAGGATTCAGGAACACACCATAAATAAGACATCAACGCAGACACAGCAGATCCATTCCCCATCATCTCACACGAGGATGCAATAAAATGTCTAGAAAAAACAGGGTGACCAATCCAACACTTGGGGGTGCACAATGACCGAAAGACACCCTGTAGGGATGGATGTTGCGTTCATTTTTTTTTATTACAGACTAACAATCACAGAACTAGTTGTAAACCGGAGGCAGAAAGGACCGTGTGCTGTGGGAGCAACACTGTGCTGCAGCCTAGCACAGCAGCATGCAATAACATCATCATCATCATCATTTACCAGCTCATTACACATGCACATTTAAGCGGATATGTGTCATCCGGTGAGGCGTAAAGTAAACAAAGCGTGTGTGGTGATGTCCAGGTTAGATGTGGTGACTCCCAGCCTGCCTGCCTTAGGCCTACCACTGAGAATGCGGGTGGAAACAGACACAGCTTCATGGTAGAACTACGTTTGGCTGACAAGGCGACTTTTCTGCAATGATAACAGCAGTGGAACAAACTCCTAAGAAGTGTGTTACAATTGCTATGAGTGTTAGTTCATAACATACTGTTATAGTCATCAACAGCCAAAACTGAATCAGGACCACTTTGCACGTGGTAGGTTTGTAAACAGTTTCACTGATTTTGTGTTGCCCTTCAACAGGCAAGTTGGTGATTCAGAATTGTTCACTGCCTGTTTCTGGCACTTCTCTATCAGGACTTTGTGACACAAACACTCAGCGAACAGGTATCACAGCACACCTCTGCTCCTTGAATCCCTTGTTTCGATGCCAACTCATCACTCAGCTCCTCTTCTGGGAGGAGGAATTCACCGCCACAGCGACACGCATATGTATATGATTTGTCATCTTACGGCGCGCGCACACACACACACACACACACACACACACACACACACACACACACACACACACACACACACACACACACACACACACACACACACACACACACACACACACACACACACACACACACACACGTAGATTGATTAGAAGACAGGAAACGATAAACATTACACTTTGGGGTGTACAATTAAACTAACAACTATTTTGTGAGTTTAAATTGTAACTGTTTGAAACTGAATTATTCACAGCAAGGATTTCTCATTGCATCTCCCAGGCCATAATTTTGCATGAACAGGAAAGGTTTTCCATGGCTGTGACCGTTTTGCATTCTGGTTTCACAAAAAAGTGGATTACTTTTTTGTAAAAAGCTTGGGCTTTTGTATGCAGCAAAAACAATGGTCAATATTGAATTAGAGAGATTGGAGTACTAAAGGAAGGAAGGAAGGAAATAAATGTGTTATAGGCTTTAGCCAGTACAGAACAGTATAGTACAGCTATGTTTTGACATTGTCTGAACAAAGTTCACTGAACAACGTTTCTGGAAAGTGCTACTCTTAGTAGCAGTGTTAAAGCAGTTTCCTCTGCCCATTACTGTCTGACATGCAGACTATACTAAGCAGAAAATGTAATAATACGCATTAAGACAAAAAGTTTGATGGCTTATTGATATGTAGTTTGACCCCCTCAAAGGTTGCACACATAGCTGATCAGCTTTATTGTGTTTTAAGTACAATTAAAGTATGCCTAAATACAATTCTTAAATAAAGTCCCGTTATTTTTAAGGAGAAGAATTAGACACCATAAAGGAGTGTACTTCAGCATAAAATATGATACTGTTATTTGAAATCAACAGATCCGAAATTACCTGGATTAAATATCATGTCGTCTTGAGAAATCATGGAATCCACTGGCCAGGCCCTGTTGGCAGATCAAATGTCTACCCCCGAGAGGAGAAGACGAAGAAGACGAAGAAGAAGGAGAAGAAGAGATTTTTATGACTAACCTCAGATTAAAATGCGATTCTGTCAATCAACATTAAAATATACCTTAGGTCGTCAAAAGTATTCTTAATGCGAGGAGATTAAAGTATTGTTGAATGGTGAAGAGGATTGAGAGACGTGGAGCGGATTGAAGGTACTATGTTAACAGTTCACCTGTCTTAAGGACACTCATTATGAGGTGTTAAGTTTGTTAATGAGAACAGCTCGGAATCCTCAGCCATAATACGTGTTGAACTTTTTTAATAGGGGTGTCATATTTCATAGGTTGCATGAAGTGCGAATTTAGATTGAATAAGAAATACCAACTTTAAAATTATTTTAAAATTTACAATGAACTATTTAGTTCAGTGTGAATTGTTTGGGTGAGGTGGTGTTGACCCAAAGGTGGTGTGATACACCGATTTGTAACCATAGTGTACCACTTACTACATTATTTTGCATTATTTGAATTAACTTCAGCTCCATTTAATTGCATGGGATTTTTTAAAAAGCATTCATATAAAGTAAAATTGTATATTATGTTATACTTTATGATCAAATAATAATCCTATTATTGACCATGAGAAAGAAAGCAATCTAGAACAAGATTTGAATATCTTGCCAAGTTTTCATATTAGAGTAAAACACTATGTGTAATTATTGAGTTTGCTATTTTAACTGTGCTGCTTTTTCTGAGTTGGTCAGATTATTGAAGGAGAATTAATACCCCATAATGAGATATTCTAAATTTAGCTGGGACTGCACATTGATGGTTCGCTTGTGAAAAGAAATAAATAAATACATATAACACTTTCTTTTTATAAATAAAAAAGGACTGTGCTAAATGAAACCTGTGGCAACGATAAAGTGTTCTGATGGATGCACACACACCTTAGCTCGTTCCCACAAATAGGATCGTTGCAGTTTTGTCACTCCCTACCTTCAACTCTGTCAATGCTAACTCCTGTGCTGTATAGTTAACACTCTCACAGGGCTCGGCCACTTTCTCATTTCAAAAGATACTTTTAAACCCTGTTCATCTCTCACAAGACATACTGCCACTATCCGCTCTGCCATGGACAGGATGGAGACTGGATTGGGTTGGGCTCACAATGAAGGTAATGTAAAAGCATGCAGGTGATAATTAGACAGTCAATAGGTTTACTGTGCTGCAGGTATCAGGGTGTTATTAACAGGCTGGCAACATTCAGACTCAACCACCGGTCCACATATATATTGTAAATATATATATGTGTAATATGTAATATTACACGTGTAAATAACACTACAGTCCACGCTTACGCAGGCACGCACGCACACGCTTTGAAATTGAATGTGATTGTTTTCCCGTTGCAACTTTACTGCGGAAATGATCTGAAACAACGTTTGAGCTGTGATGTCATTAGTTTGTGGCCCTTACGTCACGCAGCCTGCGTGACTTCCTCTGCTACAAGTCTCACCCTGGTGGCAAGACTCACCTGCCTTCTGGTGGTGGCTTGGCCTTTCATTCACAGAAAGGAGGTCGTGGAGCCTCTGGCTTTGCTGCTCGGGCCTCAGTAGAGGTTTATACAGAGCAGGGGGGCAGCAGAGGTTTCGTTCTTACATAGCACTATCACTGGATATCTTGGTGACTGTGTCTGATGATCTATGTTGTGTGAAGTATCACATTGAACACATTGATGAGAACCATTATTAGGTATCTTGTTATGTTGTTCGAATACAGACTAGCCCACTTTAGACTGGGATCTAAGGACTTAAAAAAAACGGATCAAACCAAACCTTTTCTGTGCAGGTCATATTGACTCCTGGCCGCCTGGTTTCCAAGGATCCTCCAGGCCTGTTCTGCTTCCAGGAACCTCTTCAGGGAGGCCTCCGCCTCCGAGGCACACGGCCCTCGCAGACGGTCCGGGTGGTGCTATGGAAATACAAGCAGGTTTTGTTTAGGCTATCTTTAGGCTGTAAGAAACATGAATAGCTGCATAAACAAAAAACATAAAAACAATGGCATTCCAAACAAATTGAAATAAATAACTACATACGAATAAACAATCAGAAAATAGAAATAAGAAAGAAAGAAAGAAAATCTAAATAAAAGATCCATACCACTTAACAACCAGAAGCGTAATGTTATTATTTACTTATTAATAGATAATAAATAATACAAGCCTTCAACACATGATTAACATTTTATTACTAATTGCTCTGAAACTGTAAAACATCGAGGGTCACACAACAAAAAAAAACCATCAGAGAAGTTGATTAAACGACGTGACATCCAGCAAATATCTTCCTTCCGAAAAATGACACATTCTGAATAAAACTCGGAACAACACCTATTAGGTGACAAGTGATTTTATCCTTCAGGATTCCATTGGATCATGCAAATGTGACAAGACACGCAAGACAGATGTGTGTTAGTCGATGAAAGGCTTTATAAATGGGAGCGCAAATCATTCTTCATAAAATAACATCATTTAATTGGTGGAAATGTGATCCTGATTATTGTCCCCAGACATTGTTACTTGAAGTGGGAAATGTGATCCTGATATTATTGTCCCCAGACACTTGTTACTTTGAAGTTAGGGATAGTTTGCCTGCCTACTGCTAGTGGATTGAGTTGTTCAGCCATGTTGCTTGATTCCCAACTCCTCTGTCTTGTCAGAAGACACAGATGTTATCAGAGTTCAGGGGAGTACTTCAGGCTGAGTGGAAGAGCAATGCTAGAGCTCAGACAAGGAGTCTAACGTTGTGATGATGCTATTGCACCATCTATTGGTGGAATGACACCGCACTGCCCAGGAGGAGTTAAGGAATGAAATACATATAAAAGGGTATCTGCATGTTTCAGCAAGTCAAATTTAAGACTTTTTAAGACCTTTTTGATACCAACTTGAATGAAATTTAAGACCTAAAACACGCAATGGTGGAGGTTGGCAACAGACGCAAACCAACTTCGGAAACGGACGTCTGCCAGCCAACTGTCCTTGAATTTGCATCTAACCATTGTCGCAGACTAGCTAGACAGCATGCAGATAATCGTTTATATATGCAGCTAGCAAGAAAGAAGCCTCTCTACATGTCCTTCCTGAAAAGTCCTGAGAAAAATAAAAAAAATAAATAGTCCTGCCTGACAAATTTAAGACCTTGAGTTACAGTATTTAAGACCAGCATATGACATTTGTAACGGATTTAAGACTTTTTAAGGCCTTCAATTTAGAAACATGAATTTAAGACTTTTTAAGGATGCGCGGACGCCCTGTATAAAATATTCATACATTCTCTTTCTTTTCTGAAACCATTGAAAACGTTTTTCAAAATTGGATAGGCATGTCGATATCAAAATAATTAATAACATTATCAACTTGGTCCAAATATGATATGTGCCACATTAAGAGACAAATAGGGAGAGGTTAGGGGACAGTTGTGGAATGATTTGATTTGGTTTATGATCTTCCAAAATGCTTCACAACAAAAAACATCTACTTTTACACTTCCTGTGTATAGATAAATGTGTAAAAAAAACTCTAGCAATGAAAGATAAATGTGAAGATTGTTTGAGTAGCTTTCTTAGGGATAGGGTATTGCAGAGATCAACGTGATGGCGACAGACAGACAGATAGGCCAACAGGCATACAGAGACGTGTCCAGTTACCTTCAAGGCAAGCTGCTTGTATCTATCTTTTAATTGTTGTGGTGAGTCCGAGGGCTCGGCTCCCAACACTGCATACAGGTCCTTGGGAGGCAACTGCTCAGACATCCCTGCAGAAAGATTTCATGACATTAAATGATATTAGCGGATACTATTCTCCAAAGCAACTTCTAAGTGACTCTGCCTTCATTCAATATTAGACCAACTAAAAGGTCTGATGTGTCCTCCCTCTCCCTTACCAACTTGGACGTTCATTAGAAGTGTACCCCACCCATTATCAACAACACTTCTGATCTATAGCAGACTGTGCATAACAGACCTGGGCCTTTTATGAGGGCTTCACATAAATATGGGTGCTCTCTTATTCTCTTATTCTCTACTCCACAGGGGCGTGCACAGATCGTTTGAGGAGCAGGGGCACTTATGCGCTGGCCCTGGCAGGGGATAGGGACTTTTTATACGTTGGACGAGGGGAAGGAGGGAGGTGGAGTGAGCTCTGGGAGCTGAAGAAATGTTGAATATTTTGAACCACAAAACACAATTTTCTGCATCTATAGGAATTTGGATTTGAGGAAGTACAGTCCATTGGCATCAGGAATTTCTGCAAATCATATTCTTGATATAAGGGGTCCAGGAGAAGATAACAATGATAAAATGGGGTAGGGGTGTCCTGGTTTCACTTACCTTTTTATACCATAGGGAAACTACAGAGGGAACTTCATGAAGATTTCCTGAAACCGAGGGGTAACATATATAAAGGGAACCTAAATAGGGCAATGCTCTGTCGTTCTATTTCTAAAATAGGGCAGTGTAGGGCAGATAGGGTCCCTCTATCAGGGGCACTCAGAATAAAGTCATTCCTGTGCACGCCAGTGCATTTTGAAGCTCTGACACGGGTTGTCAGATAGGAGAACATCATTATACCAAGGACACCAGTTGACTTGATATGGCAGACAACGTACGTTGAGGTAGAGCAGCCCATGATAACCCGACCAAGACAAGGTATGTCAGCTAATGAAAGGAAATTCAGAGACATATATATTGTTGTTCCGATGATTATGTAAAGAAAGTTGGCACATATTTGTTTTCAGTGTGATCATTTTGTGAACTGGATGTATGAATGTTTGGTTTCACACATTTACGTTTGCTCAAAGTTATACAAGTTTTTATCTGCGATAAAACAGAGAGATAATTTGCAATAGACATACCTTGACTCGGGACGACGGGACGACGACCTTCGATAGTTCTTATGTCAACATGTACATACTGTCAATACCATGGACCTGTAAATACATGGCTCTATTCTCGGCTCTTACGTGTGTGCGACGTCTTTCCTCGTCCCCTGGTACACTCTGTTGTATAGATGGTTCCACTAGTGCTTCTGCTACTAGGGTGTCAAAAATCTAAATTCAAACAATAGTTCATACGTTGATATGTATCATATAGCCAATACAACACAATGTGTGGCAAATTGACTGGGGTTCATACGGCCATGGTTTATACACGATATATAAACCACCACCAACATCGAACATTTGCGTCATTAACTGATTTCAAGAGATGAATTACAATGCATAATAAAGTATTTTATAAATAGTTATTCAGAATGACATTGATATAATAACACGTTTTACAAAAAAATACAAACCAGGGGTCTCCAACCAGTTTTTCATTCAACTTTATTTGGTTTTAGCCTCATTGAGATCTCCATCTCAATGAAGGATAAGCCCCACCTTCAGCTGAACCTGAACCAGACTGAACTTCTTCCCATCCCAGTGAGACCATCCAACCAACACATCCTCACTTCCACATCCACATCACATCCAGCTTTAGTAGCCTACCCACAAAGCCCTACTAGAAACCTTGGGGTCACTAATGTGAGAGCACCTTAGCACGTTAGTAGGTCACTCTACACCTCACTCCATGGGCATGTTCCATGGGCAGTCATGTTCAAGTTCCAAGAAGCTGGTGGTCTCTGGATCTGCACCCATGGCATCAAAGGCCAGACCTTCTCATGTGTTGGAACTTGTTGGCGGATTAAGATCCCCAGCTCCACATAGCTCCCAACGGTCTGCAGAATAAATCCTCCATCCTCAGGAACACAACTGAACACGTTTGTCTTATCCTAATTCAAATTAATATGCTGCTTCTGTAGAGTTCACACATGTGATTTACCCCACAATCTCAACCAAAGCAATTAAATTAGATGTGTGACTGGAAACACTGAATTCTTATATTAAATAAAGCAAATGCTTTAGAAATATCACACATATTGTTTTTTTATGACTTTTGATGATCGTTTTTGGATGCCCTTTCATTAAAATACCTTTCATCACTAATTTTGGGACCTGTCAGTTGCATGATGATTGTGAGGGGAATGCATGCACGCCATCCGTTCTCAGCAAATCAACAGCTGTTCTGTGGCTAGAAAGGCTCGTGAGCTAGATACTATCTTATGGTCACTAATTATCTTTCTTGGGCGTCAAAACATTTGTTACTTCGTACTTATGAATCTGGCCTTGCTGGGTTGGCTCTATATACTTGGTTAAACTAACTGGCTACACGTACTACATTGAAGGCAGCTGTTGAGCAACACTCTCTGTATAATTGCACACAAAAAAGCTACAATTAATATGTTCTTGGGTCATACACAATAATATAATAACTTAGTGATTACTTTTACTTTAATACTTCATTTGTGTTATGTGTACACTGACCACATAAGTCCAACTTTTAGTCAAGGCATTGCAATTCAACAACAACTTTATCGGGCTTTCTCGACATACATCCATGATATATTTTGTCTTCAACAAATGGTCTTGGTTGTTTCTCGATTGTGCATTGACCATCCTATTCTTCTCTCCTAACAGTGCTCTACCTGCTAACCCTGCTCACCATGTTATGTTCTGACCGACACGATGATAATCGACTGTCATCAACATACTCAAGGCACTGCTTTGCTGGCTCAGCTCTCCATATGTACGATTAGTATCAAGACGGCCTTAGCTAGGAACAGCCACGTCGAAAACACACACCGATAGTGAACCAATTTCGTGAAGGAGGACATCAACCTCACGTTCTCTCTCCAACACTGTTGCAACCTACCACATGAGTCAAAGATGCTTACACACACACACACACAACCCACACACACACACCACACACACACCACACAACACAACAACACCGACACCGGCAACAACAACACAGATTCAAACCCACACACACACACAACACACACAACAACACACAACACACCACACTC
>OLKM01000907.1:0-120000 GCA_900291075.1 Melanogrammus aeglefinus
CAAGCGACAACTTCGGAAGGTAGCGAAAGACACACACACACTTAGATCAAAAAACTTCTGTCACCTCCCCTAAATCCTCCTCCACACTTCTAGTAAGTTAGCCTAACCCCTAACGCCAAGGCCAAGTTAATATTAATCAAGTCGTGAGAGATGCCTTATACAGTGCCTATTAGATGATGTGCCTGTGGAGGCCCTGTGGGACACTGCCACAAAGCCCCTATTATTGAAGGAATGGAGAAAGAGTCACCTACCCCATTGTGCAGTGCGCCCCATCGAGGAGTTGTTAGGCCAGCGTACTTAATTGACCTGCAAATCAGCTTGAAATACCCCCTTTGCTTATAGGCTGGATAGAGTAGAATTTGAAGTTATCCCAGGTCAGATGCAGCTGCGGCCATATTTTCCCCGAGTGTTAGTCTCTACTAGAACGTAAATGTTGGCCGTAGACGCTATGATTGGGTTCAATTCTGATTCAGCTGAATTATAAGTGGGTGGATGACAGACAGACTATCGGTCACAGATGAGTCCAGAAACTAAGTCAAGCTTTGCTGGTACTGCAAGACTGCTAGTTAGTGATGGACTTAATAAGAGATGATTCAGACTGTGAAGCTGGAACAGTTCGTTCTGGCTAGAAGACGATTTGTCTGGCTGCAGGAAAGGTGACCACAGTGTATGTAGGAGCATGCGCTGGAAACGTTCACAAAGCCTGCTATTTTTCCCATGTGCCTGCCTGACTACCCGAGGCCGTAGCATGTAAAAGCGGGTTTAGTTACAGTGACATCCAGGAAAATCTATGCTGAGGCCTGTTCAGATAGCTGGTTTGAGCAACCCCGAGTTTGTTCAATTCTGAGTTAGTGGAGAATCTCTGGTTTGGTCCGTTTCAGGTGCAGGTCAAGCGCAACCGAGATTTGTTTGCTGCGGCAACATCCGCGTTGGGTCTAGCCTGCTCAGGAAGGTGGTTAGACCTACTCTGGTTTGTTGTCTATAAGGCTGAAGGCAGCTCTCCGACGAAGGAAGGAACTTTCTACGAGGAGCGCGGTGACGGAGAGCTGCGATCCTCAGAAAGGAATTCTCGTGAGCAACGACGTTATATTAAACCCCGGTTGATATACTTTATTTTCCTGACAATTTTCTTCCACGAGCGCTATCCGGTTATTCAGCGCCGAGTATATTCAATTTATTTAGACCACCTTCTCCAGCCCCATGTTAACTGTCAAATGCACGGGGGGAATGTTCTAAGTTCGCACTCGGCTTTGCGTGCAGGTTTAAGCCTATATTTGAAGGAACTTATAATCCATATGTTGTAACGACTCAGATGAATGAAATATATTTCACCTGTATCGTGATAAGAGTTCGACGGTCGATATTTTTGGTGACAGAGAGTACCCTGCCAGCCTTGCCTTCTGACCCGTATTGCGCGATCCCGTACAGGACCACAGCAGCGCGCTAAAAAACAAACCTGGGCGCATATGGAGGAGAGAGGGCCAGGGTCGAAAACAGCGTTCGGTGATCTGAAGCAACATTCCAGTGCTCCAATTGCTGCGAGTCACACCAGAAAAGGCATGTGACATAGGCTAATACTTTGCATGTGTGGTTCTCACAACATCTCGTCTTGAGAGGGAAAATTGCCACCTACAGTTGCAGATGAGCAGCACATCAACGCCAAACCATGCCATGGGTTCACAGGATGGAAGGTGGTTCAGAAAGACTCTGCCAAATATTTCTGTTTGAGTATGTTATATATCGTTAAATGTATTATTATTGTTGTATGTATTATATTATTTCCGAAATGTTTTTTGGCATTCCTGTATGTAAACTCGGTGTGACAGACCAAGCCTCTGGTAGGGGGTGACACTGTTCAATTAATAACTGTCCACACCACACCCGTGTTCTAATTGAAGACAATCTACTTTTTATGAGCGATATACTTTATTTCTTGAAAGCACAAAAAAAGAGTCATTCATATTGGGTATGTTTTTTACAGTATACCCAGCTCCTCATCGCACCTTTTATTGTGTTCCTAAATTGGATCTCCAATAATCACTTTTTCATCTTGTGCACTAATGTGTCCAATGCATTTCCAGATTATGCTTGTTTATTTATTTTTCCAGTAGATTTTTATAGAAGCTCTTTGACTGAGAAGCTATAGAAATGCACAAGATGACATTGAATTTCACAGTGCCAAGTAGAGAGCGTTTCATTATTAAATTCCAGGAAGAACTTTCTCAGAGGTATTGTGATTTAGAAGGGGTGGCCTCTCATTGGAATTCGATTTCATATTAAACTTTCCTCTCATTTTATTTTACTCACGCATTGAATTCACGCTATTTCCTGCCAAGCTCTCTCTCGGGCGCTCGCTGCCGGGCGGCATTGCTGTTACCTGCTCAGGCATATGCGTTGCATTAGAATTTCTATTTCCGTGAGGGGAAAAGTAAGCGGAATCTCGGTTGTTTTGTCCATGGTTGATCATGTATCAGAGATCCATTGATGATGGCCTCTTTAAAGTCAAACAGGCGCACGCCCCCAACCCAGCGTGGAACAACTACTCAGAGTTGATTGAACCAACGCGTGATGACCTGATTTTGAAACGAAAAACCCAGAGTTGCTTTTGAACCCTGAACTTCTGAGTCACCAACTCAGAGCGCAGGATTAAACTCAGAGTATGTTAAACCAGCTACCTGAAACAGGCCTCGGGTCCCAGTCCCAATCACAAACACAAATCAATGTGACGTCACAGTTACTCCACGCACAGTCCTGGGTCACCAGCAAGCAGTGAAAACAGCGTATACAGTCCAGTCCGAACAGCTGACTCTACTCTGGAAAAGAAATTGGAGGTAAGCCACAAGTCAGCCAGAGAAATGCAGACCCGAACATAGAAACAAGACAAAAGCCAAGCCAGTGGGACCCACCAGTTAACCTGGGGCCATATTCACAAAGCATTTTATCTTACCGCTAGGAGTGCTCCTAACTCGCGCTAAAACATTTTATGTTAGGAGTTTTTTCTTAAAAGTTTATTCACAAAAGCGCCTGAGACCTACTTACTAAGGGATGAATCACTACGAGTGACCTAGGAGTGACGCGCCGTCGCTATGGATCACGTCGATTCTCGTGCACGAGTTTAGAAGCGGTCAGTGCGGTGATTGGTTGTTCAGACGAGCCCACTAAATCACTGAAAACAAGGAAATAGAGGCTAGAAATGAATTCCTATCAAGTAGTTATGGACAGTGCAGTTAGCAGAATACACGCATGACGACAAGTTTGTACAGACCACGATAATGACATTTTAGCCTGCACGTTCAAGAGAGAGAGAGAGAGAAAGCAAACAATAAAAATAGGCTACGTAAAAATGAAAAATTGAAAGAAAATAAATGTTATGAACTACACAAATGTGTTTAGGCCTACCTAAAAAATGTGTATTCACAAAGTGAATCCCAAATGCAGTCACTTCGGTTTCCACACGGCCAAATTCATTGTCATGTTGATCGCCATCATCATCATCATCGTGGTCATCGTCATCATCATCATCGTCGTCTGGCTGTGGAATATGTTCTCCTCCGCTGCAGAGGTTGTGTAGAATGGCTCATACAGTGAAGACTGTGCTGCCCTCTCTGGGTTGAGTCGCGTATTTCGCCGTGGAGAGACATGAAACCAGACGTTTCTCTGCCCAATTTCTCTCCACAACATTTCGTGTATGTTTGTGCGCTCCTAACAGTATGGAGGAAAACAGTAATCAATAATAAATATGGATTCAAACATAATAAACGCGTCAGAAGACGCAATATGATGTGTTTTGCATAGGAACTAAGCGCAATCTGCGTAATCACTTGTTATATACATTAACTGTGTGCTCGCGGCGCTTGTGGATTGAGGTAGGGGTGTCAAGAGCCACGTCCTTTGCAGGATAGGCCACATCACCTAGCAAGTGACATCCTGACCCAACTGGTACATGGTGGTGCCTCTCACAAAGCGCGCTCACACCGCTCTCACATTAAAATGCACACGAATCATGGGTAGCTCCAGGTCCACTTTGCAACAACATCCAGTATGTTACAATTTGCATCAAAAACAACCTGCGTGTTGAATGGAATGGTCTTCTTTCCCTTATGACGAACACGTCGTCATCTTTTTCAATGCGCATATTATCTTTTATGTGCAATCCCGTCATATACGACCGACCAAGACAGGGCCATACCTGCAATTGCCCATGAAGTTGGCTTTGATCGCCTGTGTAATTGTTGAATGAAAACGGATTAAACCTGTTGGATGATATATGTGGTCTAGAGAGCTCGTTGGTAGTTTCGTTTATGGCACTGCTGACTGATTGGTTGCGATATTCCTAAATCGTCGGCATTTGCAAAGTTGCATTTTCTCCCTGTTCTAAATAACGTAGTTTTGCCAAACATTTATTTCAGGACTAAATCAGATTATTTCCTGTTAGTGGGCGATAGTATAATTGCACCCCGCACTATCGTCCACAGACAAGTTTTATAATACCCCACTCTACGACGATGTCCTATAGTCTTTTCATTAACTCACATTCTTCCATTGTCTCT
Source organism: Melanogrammus aeglefinus (assembly GCA_900291075.1). Taxonomy (NCBI): domain Eukaryota; kingdom Metazoa; phylum Chordata; class Actinopteri; order Gadiformes; family Gadidae; genus Melanogrammus; species Melanogrammus aeglefinus. Next base: position 4,551 of record OLKM01000907.1, read on the forward strand.
GCAGAAACATTTCGTCTCGCAGCCTATTTCCTGATTCTTTGTGAATAGTCTTACTGAGTTAGGAGTCCTCTTGGAGGACACTTTTAAAGCTCTCCTAGACTTAGGTGCTACTTTTAGCCTGAAATACTTTGTGAATTGCTCTTAGGTGAAAAAAGTTAGGAGTCCTAAATTTTAAGAACAGTGACACGCCCCATTACTTTTAGGGAGTTACTTCCTAAATTCGCCAGTTAGGACCAACTTTTAGCCCTAAGATCCTTTGTGAATACGGCCCCTGGACTACTTGGAACCATTGCAACAAGAAATGGCAAAGCAGTTGTTGCGATAAGAGTGTCATGCATTTGCATATGATGGAGATGACATTGGGTTCTATCCCCATCACTGAAGTTACACACTCACCTTCATTTCTTTACACTCCGTTAAAGAAATCCTACATGTCGATGCCACAAGCTCTCCACAGACAGTGTAAAGTTAAAGAATACATTCAAGACCTACTGAACCGTGGCTGGATTACACAGTCAAGGTCACCATACGCCTCGCCTATCGTGTGTGCCAAAAAAAAGATGGCAGTCTGCGGCTATGTTGTGACGATAGTGAGTTAAACAGGAAGTCAGTATGTAGAACGATATGCAATGCTCATACGCATTGTCACAGGTGAGCTACCCATAGCCGAGCGAGAAGGTATGGTGCACTGCGTGCTGGTACGGAGGTGGCGGAAAAGATAGTTTGGCGCCACCCAACAGATGCCTGTTAAGTTGATGAACCCTGTGAATGTTAAATAAACACCTTGAAAGACACAAAGGACTATTATTGAACACATCCTAAAACAGGAAGTGCGTCATCATTGCGCATCTAGGACCCCCGAGCCGATCTGGCAGCCGAACACATCTGGTACTCACACCGGCGGTGCTGTCATGATGACACATGAGCTGTGTTCAAAATTGTTCCCTATCACAGATATAGTGCACTTAAAATACCCAAAATTTGAGTGTACATATGATGTTCCCTACGTGTTACTCCCGTATACCACAATGCAATGTGGCTCTCGTTTAGAAATGTCAACAATTTATTTGGGATTTAGCATAGAAAATTTAACATTCAAAATTAATAAGAAAAACCTTGATCAAGGAAATGTAACATTCAACATCAATACAACCTCCAGCTTTCCTCGAGAGTGCCCGCCGGTTTGTTGTTTACATGATGTGGGCGCATCTGTCTGCGTCACACACAATACCCGGCGCATTTACTGTCGCAAATGACGTTTAGAAATGTTCAGCGTAGTTTCCGAATTCCTGTTTGTTCGTTCCCTATGTAGTGCACTATATCATGAACACTATATAGGGAATAGTGAGTTGGTGAAAAGGGAACGATTTCCAACACAGCTCATGAACCACAGCTGTGTGACCCGGAAATGGTGCAGCGAGGCGTGATTTCATTTCGCCGGTGCGAAGCAGAGCGGCGTAGGTTTCGAGCGCTCCGCTCCTCTCGCTAGATGAGTGAATACAGTAGTATCGGTCTTCGCGTACTTCAATGATCGGTGGTAATTACCATTGCACTTAGTACCGGCGTAATTTATGTTCTAGTCGCAGGTCCACTGCTGCATACATTACTCTTTTCCCGCGCTTTAAGAAACAGCGTGTAAATCACGCTTCACACGAACTTCCAATGTAGTCACGCCTCCGACTTTCATGATTGGTGTAATATTTCCCTAGGCATTATTTACCCGCCTCCTGACCAGGCACATGCTACATCAGATTCACTTCCGCGTTTAGAAAGTTAGCAGGTCTCCTCCGACTACAAGTTACGACTCGACTACATGTTACGCCTCCTAGTGCATTTACGCCTCCGTCTCTGCAGGTACGCAGTCAAGACCCAACTCAGTGACATACGGCAGGTCAGCGGCAACACAACGTTTTCATCTCGAGCGCGTCGATTTTTGGACGAACGGTTCAGTGACATTTGCTTTCAGCTTCTCTGACGCAAAAGGGTACCCTTGTGCTTCTTTTTTCGACGCATGGGGTTTTCAACTCGTTACAATGTAATCCCTTCACGGCAATATATGAAGCTATGAGCATTCATCACATTGGCTAACGGAAGACCCGATGGCTGCACACTAACGGCGATTTTACAGTGAAATCTGTGACATTACTCAACACAACTGCACCAAGGTGTCCTTGTTAATTACACAATATGTACTGTATGGGTTAAGGCTATGAATGAAATGAATTGAAATGGTTCCATGAGTTTGGGGTCTTTATGTTTACTGTATCTCTAAACTACCTTGCTACCAGTCTACCTGACAGGCAGGACTGGGGTCTGATGTCTTCTTGATATCAGCAAATCAGGTTCGGTCTGGATCATACGGTTGGTATTGGTAAAAATAGTCTGCCTCGTTACTTGAGCAGATAAACTGAGACGGAGAGGAGATAAAATTGTCGGCACGAGGGCCTCGGATTTATTTAGTAAACCTAAGGTGAAAAAGGTTATACTGAGCTATAGAGCGTAATAGATCGATCGAGCGAAAAATGTCCAAGTCCCTAAACAGCGCTGAGGTCGTCCGGGAGCTTCGCCTCCGTAGAGGTTCTGCTTCAAATGAGCGTGATGTCCTTCTGGGTGTATCAGTCTTATGCGTTTTCTTCTAGCTAATTGTGTGTTGTGAGTTATGTGTGTCAAGACTGGCGTGGGGGTTACTATGGGTTTTCTTCTAGTTAATTGGGTGTTGTGAGTTTATGTGTTGTCAAGACTGGCGTGGGGGTTTCTCGAGAGCACCTGCTTGGCCTTGAGCACCCCGGGCTGCGGCCGAGTGTTATCAGCAGATAGATTGGGATGAGCATGTGAATTGCGTGGCATCTCTGACGGCCCCTAACATTGGGACATGTGGTCTTCACCATGGGTCTTAACGTGTGCCTATATCTGTACTGTATATGTGGTGTGTTTGTTAGGTTATTTTGGCCATCATTGGCCACACCGCATCCATGATCTGGGTTTAGCTCACCATCAGCAGTCGAGATTCACAGGAATCTGATTCTTCTAGTATGCACATAAAACCAATCGGAGTCTCCCGTATCAGATATTCTATTGCAATCACTTCAGTTGACATGCTCAAGTTGGTCATCGAAATCCAGGAGTTTCTTTCAACAAGCTCATGGGAAATCTTAGGAGGACAAAGGGGTTTCTTATTTGTGGGAAGTTCCCTTGAACGGCACGCATAGTGTGCCGTCTTTAGGCAATAACTTTAACTACTCCTGAGGTTAGTAGCCCTAATTTCATGAGGGTTTCATGTATAAAGAAACACAAAGAGCATTGACCACAATAGAGTTAGCAGACCAATAAGCAATTAAGCCGTTTAGACATGGATTCATGACACAAGTGTTAGAATTAGATATGTTTGGTTACCTAGTAGTTTCATATGATGGCATAAGCTAAAAGTTAGCTCAACATTAGCATGCCATAGCCTCTGAAGAAAAGTAATGGAAGCCAAAAAAGTTTGCTAGCAAACAGCTAGCTAGCGAGCTAGTACCAGCTAACGTCACTATAGCATTACATTCTTAAACTTACCAGAAGATTCGTCCTACAGCTCTGACCATTTCCTCTTATCCATGTTTTCCAAATGTTCGTCAAACACTTCGTCAAGCATAGGCATCAAGTCATCAACCACTCGCTTAAAGCTAGGGTGGGTAATTTTTTTACTGTAATATTTGGCAAAAATGTCATAATAGCCAGTCAGCTATATGTAGGTGACGTGCTCTGACAATATCTGCTCATAACATTGCTCTCCCCTGCCTCTGTGTGGCACCCCCAAAAATTGACACCGCTCATGTACACTTTGACCAATCAGAGGAAGGCTCAGATTCTCCGTTCTTATTGGCTGTGGGACCATCCAGTCACCTTGGCAACGACGTTGGTGCGTCCCTGCGTGAGCGTTTACGAGCCTAGCACTCTGACAGTTTTGCACTACTACGGTGGACAACAAATGAATAGCAATGTCTTCATTAACGGCCCCTAAATTTACCATTCCCCAGATACCAACAACTAACACCGCTAAGACAGCGAAAAAAAGAGGAAAGACACTTGTTGAAAGGACAGCTAGGGCCTACTAAAAGGGAGGCGGAGAGAGCTCGAAATAAAACCAGAGTAAACATTGGCGTGGCTTATGAGCGATGGAGAGAGTTACGTGACCTGAGAAACTTAAACTCGGACGCTGAGACGGCTACATTACTTATAGAAAGGTCTGCTGTCTTCTTGAATGCACATAAAACCAATCGGAGTCTCCCGTATTGTTATCTCTCCATGGTGTTATCCCGTAGTGTTATCTCTCCATGGTATATTGCAGAGATGTGGACTCGAGTCACATGACTTGGACTCGAGTCAGACTCGAGTCATGATTTTGATGACTTCAGACTCGACTTGACAAAATTACGCATGACTTGCGACTCGACTTAAGACTTGACTGCTATTGACTTGAGACTTGACTCGGACTTTGCCTCTTTGACTTGTAATGACTCGACACGTCTTGAGTCAAAAACATTTATTGTTTTAGATATCTAACCTATTTCCCGCCTAGAGGGCTAGACACCCAAGACGCATTCACTTCCGTGAAGATGAAAAAAAAACAGCAAGCGAAGTCAAATCTACACTTTAATAATATCAAAACAAAATTTCGATATCATTTATACTTTATTCAGAATAACAGTTTTAGTTTCATATCTGCTGCGTTTTGAGTTAGTCCCATTGAAGCTGTCTGGCCAGCCTCTGACACTTAAGACATCGTAACTAAATCATTGTTCAACCATTTACCTTCGTTCAAAAAATTTAACAAATCTACACACTCGTATCTTCAATAATATCTAAACTAAATTTCGATATCATTTATGCTTTCTTCAGAATCACAGTTTAAGTTTCATATCGGCTTCGTTTCAGTTGGTCTCGTTAATTTACGTTGACGTTGGAGGTGAGGACATTCAGCAGTGTTGCAAGATTGGGCGTTTTTTACCACCCTATTAGGTTACATTTTGAGGACATTCAGGCAGTGTTGCCAGATTTGGCGGTTTTCCCACCCTATATGGCTACTTTTAACAACATAAGATTTCGGCGCGTGCGCATATCATAACACATTTGAAAACAGAAACAATGAACATATTATAACTGTATTGATAAGAAATGACACATTAGAGTGATATGTGGAAATTATGATCAATAGCCTAATAATAACATTAAGTGAAAATACATGGTGACTTGTTCAAGACTTGAAAAAGTTTGGGACTTGGACTTGGACTCGACTTGGCTTTGGTGTGACTTGGACTTGGACTCGACTTGGCTTTCCCTGTCTTGACTTGGGACTCGACTCGGACTTGACTGTTAAGACTTGTAGGCTACTTACTTGGGACTTGCCAAACACTTACTTTGTCCCATCTCTGGAATATTGTGATGAATTCCGAGAATTCCCCACGCTACGGCCATCCGGAGGCGCACAGAGCTTTTGGCCGTGGTATTTATTATATATACAATTATATTATATACTATTATATATAGAGCTCCGGGAGGACATCCACTGACCCTACATATCCCACGTCCTGTGCTGCTAGGACCTGGGAAATAATCGTCCCCAGAGCCATGAGCTCTCTTCTTGTACACTCTTATGATGCAAAAAAATAGCGTTATTGTAGTACAATTCATCACTTCAAAACGTCAGTATATAATATTGATGACCAGGTTACTAGCTCTAGCAGCTTATGCTAACGGATTACAGTTGCAATTAGTTTGCTATCTTGCTTGGCTGATACAGCTAGGCCTTCCTTTCTTAGGCCTACCAGCGCAACTACAATGATTTTAAGATAACATAGATGGTTTGTCTGTGAGTAAGATGTTGTAATATATACATGTATGTACTTATGTAGTTATCAGCACTAATGTTTAATTACCTCGGAATCTGACATGGTGTTTCGTCTTCCTATCAATGTAACTGAATTCACATGCACACGCATAACTGACGTTCGGAGGGAGGAGATACAGCAGGTATAGCGTGGCAGAGAGAACGCAACGGAATCTCAATGGCGGTTTTCTCCCAAATCGCCCACCTTAGCTTTAACCGCACCAGCCCGAATTTCTCGTCATCCGCCCGATCCGCGGTTTAGCCGCGGAGTCCACGGCTGCAACCGCCAACCGCGCATCTCTGATAGGGTCAGATTGTGACAGACATGACAGATTTCGGCCCATCAAAAAGTTTCCTGGGACTATGCCATAGAATAACATGTCTTTAACCATCTCCGTAAATGTGACACCATACCTCTCACTCACCCTTGTCTGGTCTAGTTTTCCTCTCTGGTTTATTCCCCACTTTGATTCTCCTCTCGTTTATTCTCTATCGACATTTAATAAAACTGTACACGATAGCTTAGCTAATGCATTTATTCGTTCTGATGCATGGTCTTTATTATGTTATTGAACAGTCCTAGTTAAATAGGCTGGCATCGCTAGATGAACTGCAAACTGCAGTTCATCTCAAACCTTTCGGTTGATTTTCGATTTCCAAGGGGTTTCACCAAGGGGACACATACCATACCATGGTATGTGTCCATCCCTCTGGACACTATCCCTCTGGACACTATTGGATAGACCTACAACAAATCAGAGCAACGAAACGGGTGACACATCACTGAGCGATGAAAAAATTGCAAACAGACATGTTTGCAGCAGAGAAGAGCGTTAAGTGCAGTAATTTGTTCTACTTAAACTGAAACTATACCGTCCAGTGCCATTAGTTCTCTCTCGGTAGCGGAATCAACTGTTCTGCATCAGTGGAAGTCATCTTTGTTGTTGTTTAAAATGCCTTTCCGGTGCTCCTCTTCGCCGTCATTGTATTTATCCTGCCTCCTATTCGATTAATTGCTGTGATTGATCGGTCTATCTCGTACCGAGCAGAAATCCTTCGTATGGGAGGGGAGCACGACACAATCTCAAGAGCAAATTAAACCTGAAATTAGGAACGTGAGATCTGGTTCCGAGGCTAATAGTTTAATGGGTTTTCCCATCATCAAATAGCAGGAAAAGCATGTAAGAAATGCGCTATACAGCGTGTGCATTTCTGACGGGTGTCAGCATTTGTAACGAACATCCGCATTGCCCCTCCTCAAATTGCTCACTCAACTCCTAACTTCTGAGAACGTTTAATGTTATTCTCCCTAACGATTTCCATTTTGAGGTGCGATAATTGAAGTGAATGCTCTGGTCTCTTCCTAGTGGTGAGTTGTTAGCCTTGCACTAGCTGGGGCTGATCCGGTGCTTACCTGCTTTCTCTGGCCCAGGGACACCCTCACATCAAACCCTAGCGATTTAAAGGTGTTAGGGGCCAGGTTTCCCAGGAGAGAAGAAGTAGGAAGTCAGTTCACCTGACCCTTTCCCAATTTACCCTTATTCAATCACTCCACCATATTGGCTTAAAAGAGTGTGACACACACAGCCATGCGAAAACACAAACAAACACACTCCACAATTTTTCCGAGCCCCCATGTCACCCCTAGCTAAGCTCTCATTGGCTGGCTTGTGTTTCAAGGACTGCATTCCCTGGACCTGCTCGCGGTTTATCAACATGTGAACCTGCCGTTTGGCAGCAGGTCGATGGGGATAGATTTCACACGCATCCCTCTGTGGACAACCAACCTAGCAGCTCTGATATAAGTGTCTATCATTATTACAATGACAAGATGTGGGCTCTATTCCATATGAGTTCACTTAGTTACAACCTTACGACAACACAAATCGTAAGTGTGTGAAGGTAAAAACACCATTGCTGAGTGCAGGCTTCCACCAGCAGGCCGTTCCGGGCAGCATAGCAGGCTATTGAGTTGTCCTTCTGGTTAGAGGCAAGCTGGGAAACCCATTCACTGATCAGAGCAGACGCTGAAACTTAATACCTTGACTTGCACTTTCTAAAATAAGTCATTGGGCCGGGGCTGCTCTGGGCTGTGCCAGTTGGATCCACTCTGAGCGAGGGACGGTAGGGTGGCCATGTTGCTGGTCCTGGTTTATATTCATTCATCCAGGAGAGGGGATACCCTTTTCTGACTCCTGGGGACTACTGGGACGTGTTATGGGTACTGGTGGTTCCCTCTATAAGTCATTCTCTAAAAAAGGGTTCATAAAAATAATATTCTAATAATAAAGCAAGGATCAAACTTCCTTTCAGTCTCTTAGTCGTTCCTCTTAAATTGGCCCGTTCAGAAACCCACTTTACGATGTTTCATCAACATGTCTTGGACACAAGCCCCCTGCAGGCGAGGTCCGGACGCTCCTCTGGAAGGTTGGATTAGGGGGTGGTGTGGGAGGTCAGATGAATAGTGTGTATGTGCGTGTGTGTGTGGGGGGGGGGGGGGGGGGGGGGTGGCGCTGCTCGACTGTATTGAGTTGCAGAGAAGAACCCGGAGCCCCAGAGTGGACAGCAGCCCCGGGGGGGGGGGGGGGGGGGGGGGGGCACAGAGGTCATTTTTCTGAGAATCTCCCCATTTAATAAACCCCATTTAATAAAATTATTTCATTGGGGTTAAGGTGCAATTAGTATTGGAAGCACAGACACATTTTTTTTTATTATTTAACAAATATGGACATTTAGCTCTATCTAAACTATATAAATTATCTTACAAAAATAACGGTATATCAGCCTAAATGTCATTAAAAACAGGGTTGATACCAGAGACAGAATGTGTCTAATGTTCGTGGTAAGAAAATGTAAACTTTATTGCAACATTGTCAATTAGAGGTTCTGTGATTTACAGAAGAGAAGGACACTTGTAATGGCACAGTCATCGTAATATGTACATTGCTGATACTGCAATTCTTTAACGATTTTAAGAGTGGCACAGAGACAGAGGCTGACAAGGCGCTCACCTCATCCAGCGGAATAAGGAGTCCCATGATGTTCTGTCTGCCAGTTCAAGTTGCAAAGCATTCAATAGAAAGCACATGCCATCGGCGACCAAGGCTCTTTACACCGAAGGAAATCACAGTTCTTCCGTTCATTGTTTGTTCTGCTTCTAGGAAAGATTAAGACGTTGGGGTGTTTGCAGCCCACTGCAAAATGTTAAGACTAGGGGTGATTCGTTAAGCTTCAGTAGAACATTGATACACAGTAAACTTGTTAGGATCAAGGCTATAAAATCGATTAGCGATCAATTAAATTGTGTTTGTTCGTAGTGTGATTAAGGGGGTCCCAGAATGACAATATAGACATAAACAAATGGTCTCATTGCTGAACTCATAATTTTAGCCAAGGGTTGAGTGAGTCCTGGCAACATGACATCAAACATTGTCAGCGCAAAACCATACATTTATAAGCATCAAGCTCTAGGCACTCAGTGTGAAAAATGGTTGAGTAGTTTTGTCCTTACCTGTCCAAAGATGCCTGCTTACACAGCACAACATCCTACACCTTGTTTCAAGGAACACCTTCTGAAGGGGTAAGCGATGTGCACTGCAGAGGCCTGCTATGATAGATACGATTGTATTGTGGAGCTAAGATTCCCCCCATATTATTTTTATCTCTTTCCCGCATCTGAGGTGTCATTGCGGGCTTTCTTTAGCACTTCAATTGGCACTCATCAAATTCCTCAGCATCACAACAGGAGTGCAGGCTGTTCAATGAGAAACAGTCACCAAAAAACAATGCTCAGATGATCCTAAAAAAGACAACAGAAAAAACAGAGGTAGAGATTCCAGAAGCTTGGAAAAATCCATTCCAGTATTTGGAGTCAAACCTCTTCATTTGCTCGTTAGGCAGCAGCCAACGAGAAATGAAATCAGGTGTGAGGTGGGGCCAAAACACGGCAGGATTTTCACTTTCTGAACTGGAATTTCCAACTACTGTCAAATATCCACGTTTCACATTATTTAGCAGAACTATTACCAATTGTGCCTACATACAGGCCTATAATAGGCTACGTAGTAAGTTGAATCCGGCAAATAGAGTTGTATGTTGAATCTTTCTCTGGATTAGTAAAGCAGAGAATAAGTGCTGATTGTCTGGTGGGAAGCGGTAGTAAACTTGAGGTATATTTATGATACAACAGCCTTTTGGCTCGAGAAAGTTCCAGTAAAATCCTTTCCAATGGTCACAACAAGTGGTAAGAAGGTAGGGTCATGTTCATGTGAGGGCCCAGAAGGGTCCTCCCTCGTCCAACTCTCCAACTGTCCTTGTTTTCTGTATTACTTATTTGGTCGTGAGAGGAGATTGAAGACCATGAGGAGCTAGCTGAGCTCCACCTGTAGAGGCGCTGCTGCAGCTGAAGGGTTAAAGACTGTAGAGATGGATGTATGTAAACACAGAGACCTTTCTCTGTCCCTTGAATACAACTAAAAGCAAACAAAGACATTAAAAAGAGGTAAAACTGATTTAGAAAAACAAAGAAAAAAACCTCACAGTGAAAAATACAAATAGTTTTGTACTGTAAAGTGCAAGTATAAAAGTCGATATATATAAAGGTATGTATATATATATATATTTATATTTATATATACATATATATTTAAATCTCAAGATCGAGTCCTAAGACACGGTCAATGGTCTTTCTTTTGTGTGGAAAAGTGCCAGTTGAAAATAGCACGGCTTAGCAAAGAACAAAGTAAGATCAACACCGTGGGGCGGGTCAGGTGACTTTGGCATGTCAGGGGACTCAGCTCCTCCGCGAGAACACGGCCACCTGGTCCAGGGCCACCGGGTAGTCCTGTAGCAGCGTCCCGCCGTCAAACACCTCGGCGCTGCGGCTGTCCTGCCACTGGAAACCCCCGTCAGGTAGGTAGATGTCCCTCTGCATCGCACCCCGCTCCACCACCGGCGCCACCAGCACCTGCAAGCCAACACCATCCAACGCCTCCATCAGAGGCTCGAGTGTCTGACGAATGCGCTTAACTGCTCAACCTGAACCGCTGAGCTCCAGGAGCCCAGCGACAGGTTAGATGTTTAATCTCACTCCTGGCTCTATTTTATAACAGCAATAACAGTATTTAGTTATCATTAACACTATTTATTGTGAGAAAACCAAAACCCGGACATTTTGTGGCCAGGGAAATGCAAACCATTTATCAGATAATAACAAAGGAGATTTAAGGGAAATCTTGGATGGCTGGCAACCCTGCTCCCTAACAACCCTTCTCCCTAAAAACCCTTCTCCCTACCAAACCCTGCCCCCTAACAACCCTGCTCCCTAACAACCCTGCTCCCTAACAACCCTTCTCCCTACCAAACCCTGCCCCCTAACAACCCTGCTCCCTAACAACCCTTCTCCCTAAAAACCCTTCTCCCTACCAAACCCTGCCCCCTAACAACCCTGCTCCCTAACAACCCTGCTCCCTAACAACCCTTCTCCCTAACAACCCTGCCCCCTAACAACCCCTGCTCCCTAACAACCCTCTCCTAAAACCCTTCTCCCTACAACCCTGCCCCCTAACCAACTCCCTGACATGTCCCTAAACAACCATGTCCCCTAACAACCCTCCTGCTAACAACCCTGTCCCCCAACAACCCTTCTCCCTAACAATCCTGCCCCCTAACAACCCTTCTCTCTACCAAACCCTGCCCCCTACCAACCCTGCTCCCTAACAACCATGTCCCCTAACAACCCTGCTCCCTAACAACCCTGCTCCCTAACAACCCTGCTCCATAACAACCCTGCTCCATAACAACCCTGCTCCCTAACAAGCTTGTTCCCTAACAACCCTGCTCCCTAACAACCTTGTTCCCTAGCAACCTTGTTCCCTAACAACCCTGTTCCCTAACAACCTTGTTCCCTAACAACCCCTCCCCCTATCAACCCTGCCCCCTAATAACCCTGGTCCCTAACAACCTTGTTCCCTAACAACCCTGCTCCCTAAGAACCTTGTTCCCTAACATCCCTGCCCCCTAACAACCCTGCTCCCGGGAGAAGATGGAGTTAGGATGTGAAGGAGCTCGCACCGCACGATAAACACAACCTCTGGTTACGATGTCCGACACCAGTTCTCATATCGCTCGCCGCCGAATCCGCGTATCAAGTGCAACTGCTGTCTGCTGACAGGTGCAACCCAACTCTGGCCCCCAAAACCGCCATCCAGTGCACTCGTCTCTAATCTGGGACCCGGCAGGGCTCCTACGGGACAGCAGAACCTCTTGGAGGGGACGCAACCCAGCCTGGGCCAGGACACCAGAAATGGCAAAGTGTGGGCTTTTTCATCACTTAGATATTCTATGCTTTTAGAAGAGTATTCTTTAAGTACGCTGAGCTGGTTTGAAACCATTTCATGCTCTTTATTACAGTTGACCAATGAGGGCCGGTACCCCAATACGTTACTGATCCTGGACTCCAGACCCCAACATGATTGGTTGAAACAAATATAAAGCGAAAGAAGGTGAAACCTCCCGGTGTCGCGGGTTCGAGCTCATCCGCCGTCAGGCTTTGCATTATTAAAAGGAGGTCTTCCTACCTCGTCTCCGATGAGGAACTGGTCGTCGATGGTGAAGGTTGCAGGGTCGTTTGGGTTCAGCCACCACATGGGCCGGTAGATGGGGTGCCTGGTGAGCAGCCACTCCTCTGAATACTTCTCGATCAGCGGGACCACCAGGTCCTGGTGCAGCGAGATGTAGGACCGGGTCAGGTTCAGCACCTACATACACAACAAGGCCGTAGGTTGAGGAAACCATCGTTGTTATTGTTCGTATTGGCAGGTGAACGTTGTATCTTGTACAGGACTGGAATCAAACAGATTTCTCGCGATTGAGCAGAAACTGGTTATGAACTGAGAATGTTGTTCTTATGTTTCTATAGTTCTTAGTTCTTGTATCAGTGGCTATTTAACTCAGACCATCTGGCTGGAGCTACTCTGTGTGGTTGGAGATCAGTGGGCAAAGACAATGTTATTTTCTGAACTGGTTCCATCTCTCTGAGGGAGAAAACCAAAGGGTGGTTTGTTGTTGACTTAGTGGTTCAGCGTTGTCCTCGTGTCCTGTCTGTCTCAAAAGAACTCTGTGTTCCTGGGGTCACACCGTCCCCCATGTCCCCTGCCTAACAGGAACCCTGACCGCATCCAGCATAGCGTGTGTTTTAACAAGAGCAGATATAAAACATTTGGGGGAATAGATTCAGAATCATGACCCGGATAGAGACTTATTGAGGAGCCAGGCATTTATGTCGTTTCAGTGCTATATACGTTTCAACGTGACCTTTAAACGTGATCAGTCTACAACCAGCATATTTTCCAAGGAAGCTGCCACATTCAAATTAAATCATTTAGACCAGAGAAATGCTTTAGTTTTGTGTAAAATCCTCCAAACCGTGTCAAACTTGTCAGTTCGGAACGGACATTTTAATTGCCATAATAAAGTATTTTTCCAAGTCAGCTTCATTTTGGTTGGTGCAGAGCGGCTGCAAGCTGAAGTGGAGTCATAACTCCCCGCGACAAACCCTAACCCACACCAGATGGACCCCCTCCGCAGGTGAGGTCAGGAGAGAGCTGAGCAGTGTGTGTGTGTGTGTGTGTGTGTGTGTGTGTGTGTGTGTGTGTGTGTGTGTGTGTGTGTGTGTGTGTGTGTGTGTGTGTGTGTGTGTGTGTGTGTGTGTGTGTGTGTGTGTGTGTGCATGCATGTGTGTTTGCCTGTTCGCATGTACTTGCGTGTGTTTGTGTGTGTGTGTGTGTATGTGTGTGTGTGAATATGTGTGCGTGTGTATGAGTATGTGTGTGTGTAGGGATGGGAGTGTGTATGTGTGGTATGTGGAGGGTTGGGAGTGTGTGTGTCTATGTGTGTGTGTGTGCGTGTGTATGAGTGTGTGTGTGTGTGTGTGTAGGGGTGGGAGTGTGGGGTAAGTAGGAAAATCAGGGGACAAAGGGTCAGCCGGAGTATTTTCTCCACAGTGGGAAACATATTTGTATCTGAGAGCCCCTGGAATCTGGGTTGTACATCGGACCGTCCTGGCCTGTACTGAACTGGACTAGACTAGACTGGACCGGCCTGGACTGCACTGGACTGGACTAGACTAGACTGGACCGGCCTGGACTGCACTGGACTGGACTAGACTCGACTGGACCAGCCTGGACTGCACTGGACTGGACTAGACTAGACTGGACCGGCCTGGACTGCACTGGACTGGACTAGACTCGACTGGACCAGCCTGGACTGCACTGGACCAATGCAGGAGTGGACTGGACTGGACGGCCTTTAAAAGGCTGAAGGTTGGGGAGAAAAGCCCTAGTTCTACACACTGAGAGGAGGAGGAAGAGATAGAGGAGGAGAAGGAAGAAGAGGAGGAGAGAGAGAGAGGAGATGGAGGAGGGTGGGAGGATGAAGGGGGAGGAGGAGGTGGAAGAAGAGGAGAGAGAGGAGATGGAGGAGGAGAGGGAGGAGACAAAGGAGGGGGAAGGAGGAGGAAGTGGAGGAGGAGAGGGACGAGGTTGAGGATGGGGGAGGAGGAGGTAGTGGGAGGAGTAGGAGAAAGAGAGGGGTGGAAGGAGGATGGAAAGGATGGATGGAGTGGAGGAGGAGATGTTGATAGTCCTAGGAACAGTGTCCCCTCCTGCTCCTCTCCACAAACACACCTTCTGGCCCGTTGCCATGGAGGAAACATCTCGCTGCACAGCGTGACAACGCAGCTCTAGAGAAAACAACCTGAGGCCTGTTTCAGGTAGCTGGTTTTGAGGCAACCCCGAGTTTGTTCACTCTGAGTTAGTTGAAACTCTGGGTTTTCCGTTTCAGGTAGCAGGTTCAGCGCAACCGAGAGTTAGTAGTTAGTTGCTGCGGCAACATACGCCGTGGGTCTAACCTGCTCGGGAGGTGGTTAGACCTACTCTGAGTTTGTTGTCTGGCTGAAGGCAGCTCTCCGACAGAAGGAAGTGTTAGAAATGGCATGTCCTTTTCTACGAGAGCCCGTGGACGTAGAGGCTGCGATCCTCAGAAGCAATCTCCGTGAGGAACGATTATTAAGACCCCGGTTGGATATACTTTATTTTCCTGACAATTTTCTTCACGAGCGCTATCGATTTTCAGCGCGATCTATCATTTATTTAGACCACCTTCTCAGCCCCCATGTTAACTGTCAAACGCACCGGGGGCATGTTTTAAGTTCGCACTCGCTTTGCCCGTGGTTAGTTAAGCCTAATATTTGAAGGACTTATAATCCATATTTTGTTCAGATGATTAATATTTCACCTGTATCGTATAAGAGTTCGACGGTCATGTTTTAGGTGACAGAGGGTACCCCTGCCAGCCTTGCCTTCTGACCCCGTATGCCGATCCCGTGCCAGGACCACAGCAGCGCTACACTGGGGCATATGAGGACGAGAGCCAGGGTCGAAAACACGTTCGGGATCCTGAAGGCAAGATTCCAGTGCCTCCAAATGCTGCGAATCACACCAGAAAGGGCATGTGACATAAATAATTGCATGTGGTGGTTCTTCACAACATCGCGATTTTGAGAGAGGAAAATTGCCCACCTAGTTGCAGATGAGCAGCACATCAACCCAAACCATGCCATGGATCCACAGGACGGAAGGGTGGTTCGAGAAAGACTCTGCCAAAATCATTTTGTTTGAGTTTTCTATGTAGTTAAATGTATTTTATTATTTCCGAAATGTTTTTTGGCATTCCTGTAGGCCTATGTAAACTCGTGTGACAGACCCAGCCTCTGGTAGGGGGTGACACTGTTCAATAAAATAACTTGTCCCACCACAGCCCGTGTTCTAATGAAGACAATCTACTTTTTATGAGGATTTCTTTATTTCCTGAAAGCACAAAAAAAGTCATTCATATTGGGTATGTTTTTGGAGCAGGAAACAGTATCCCAGTTTGCATCTCACCCACCTTTAACTTGTGTTCCAAAATTTGGATCTCCAAAGCATCCTTTTTTATCTTTTGCCTAATGTGGTCCATTTTCAAGTCTGCTTTGTTTATTTGTTTTTCCAGATATATTGTATAGAGCTCTTTGACTGGAAGCTATAGGAATGCAAAAGATGACATTGGATTTCACAGTGCTAAGTAGAGCGTTTCATTATAATTCCAGGGAGAATCTTACAGATGTAAGCTGTGATTTAGAAGGGGCTGGCCTCTCATTGAATTCGTTTTCATATTAAACTTTCCTCTCATTTTATTTAACTATTTTATTTTACTCACGCATTGGACTTGTGTTCAGCTATTTCCTGCCAAGCTCTCTCTCGCGCTCTCGCTGCCGCGGCGGCATTGCTTTTTTTGGTTAAAATTGGTAACTGCTCGGCATATGAGTGCATTAGAATTTCTATTTCCGTTGGGGAAAAGTAAGCGGATCTACGGTTTTGGTCCATGTTTGATCATGTTATCAGAGATCCATTGATGATGGCTCTTTAAAGTCAACAGGCACGCCCCCAACCCAGCGTGAACACACTCAGAGTTGGTTGAACCAACGCTGATCACCTGTTCTGAAACCGAAAACCCAGAGTTGCTTTTGAACCCTGAACTCTGAGTCAACCAACTCAGAGCGCAGGATTAAACTCAGAGTATGTTAAACCAGCTACCTGAAACAGGCCTCAGTCCTCCACCGACCCAAACACAAACCTCATCCCTCATCCCAGCAATAGAAAAACCCTTAGAATTGTGGTGTTCATTCATTTTCTATGCAGCACTATCCTCCCCTGCTACAGCAATGGGTCGTACTTGCATTCTACTACATACTTTTAATATAATATAAGCGAAGACAGTAAAGCCATTTCATTTTAAGTGCCTTGCACGTGGCAACTTCACATGGCCACCCTTCCTCTTAGCTGGGGTCCAACCGACGGCCTCCTCAGACAGGAGCCTACCTGCTCCCCTCCATAGACCCAGGGCGGGGTGTGAAAGCTGAGGACCGGGAGGAAGGCAGCCACCTCCAACCACCTGATGAACAACTCTTCATCCGTCACCATGTCTCCCGACAGAGAGCCACCTGGGAGGGGGCGGAAAACTGTTTAAACCCAATAAAGACTACTTTAAATCAAAGATCTGGCCATTCTTGTATATGTGAACTCATGTAGTTAGTAGTGATGCTAGCGATGCTAGTCATGGTATTCATTTGATGCTCGCGGTACTAACGATGCTAGTCATGTGATGCTAGCAATCCTAGAAACGCTAGTGATGTAGAAAGGCTAGTGATGCTGGTGATTTTAGTGAGGCTTGTTAGCCTATCGATGATAATGACAACCAGTAGGAGTTGAACGAGGAGACCCAGTATTACCTACTGCGTCCGGGAGAAGGAAGTTGTATCCGAGGAGCGTGTGGTGCAGCAGCGAGGGTATCAGGCCCCTCAGACCCAGGGGCCCCCACTCCGACTGCAGGGCAGGCATCCTCACAAACACAGGCTTGTGACTCGACCTGCGATGGTAGAATGGGGTAAGGCCCGGACATCATCCTCTCCTCCGTATCACATGTTCATGTTTTTTTTTAAATCATTATGGATTAAAATTGAAGAAAGAAAAAAAAAGTAGATGATGAATGATATACTATTACTTCTCTAACGATGCAGCAAAAAAGATGAGATCATATTTTTTTGACAATGAAAACCATCTTAATCATAGTATAATAACAATAATGGCAGCGCATTGGTCTTAAAAACATGCTTTGTTCTCCTTGCGGCCCCTCGCTCACCGGGTCCCAGCGGTCATGATGGCCGACTCTCCCATCCGGGCCGCGACGTCCGCCAAAAGACCGATGTACCACTCACCCCCCAGGGGCCGCAGGGGCCTCGGGCCCTCGGGGGGGCCGGCCACGGCTCCCTCCAGCAGCACATACTCCATGGCCACGAGGTCTTGAAGGGCCCCCACTCTGTCCAGGAACCAGCCCACCCCTGCTGGGCTGGTGAGGTTGAGCTTTACACAGAAGTGCCCCCCCCACTGACTCAGCACTGGGATCTGGGGAAGAACAGAACCTCTCTGAAGCTCCATGGACTCATTACATCACACTGGAACTTACTGCTCTAATGTCATTGGGTTTAAGTGCAAATGTTAGTGCTGGAGTTCTGTGAGGGCAAGGCAGACATACTATTGATAGAGAGGGAGAGAGGGAGAGAGAGAGAGAGAGAGAGAGAGAGAGAGAGAGAGAGAGAGAGAGAGAGAGAGAGAGAGAGAGAGAGAGAGAGAGAGAGAGAGAGAGAGAGAGAGAGAGAGAGAGAGATGATAGAGTGATAGATATATAGAAACTGATTTATATATATATCTATATATACAAATTTATATATATAACTGTAGTATATATATATATGAATTATATATATATATATATATATATATATAATATATATATATATATTATATATATATAATATATATATTATATAGTAGATGATAGATGGATAGATGGATAGATATATCGAGTATCCCTCTTTAGAATTATTTGTACTTTCATCTGAGTGTAGGCAAACGCAATTAACTATTTACAAGTGCAAAAACGCCAACATATTCTTTATTTTGCTGACCACTTTTTTTTTTCTTGACAAAAGCCTAGTAAGGAAAGTTCTTCTGCGTCTTTCTTACATTTACATTTAGGGCATTTAGCAGACGCTTTTATCCAAAGCGACTTACATCGGTTAATATACACATTGACACACCGACGGCAGAGTCAACCAGGCGACAGCCAGCTGGTCAGGAGCAGCTAGGGTTAAGTGTCTTGCTCAGGGACACATCGACACTCAGCTAGGAGGAGCTGGAGATCGAACTAGCAACCACAACGCAGCGACACCTCTACCCAAGTCCCGCCCCTGGAACCGTGAAGCCGTCCAATAGCATTTACATAAAAATGAAACCCCCAATATGTGAGGGTCCAAGAGGATAAATTGGGGTGCGAAATAAAGCGGGAAAAACTACCTCGGTAAGTATAAATGCACGAACCATGTTGGGAAAAAGTGGGGATAAGACGGGCATATTTGGCAGTTTAAAAACGTTTAGAGAGAGACAGACAGACAGACAGACAGACAGACAGACAGACAGACAGACAGACAGACAGACAGACAGACAGACAGACAGACAGACAGACAGACAGACAGACAGACAGACAGACAGACAGACAGACAGCTAGACAAACAGACAGATCTCCTCACCAGCTGTCCCTGGGGGCCAGAGGGCAGGCTGAGCCAGTACTGCTCTCCTCCGCCCCCTCCGGCCAGCGAGCTGTGGAACTGAGCGGTGTGGATGCTCTGAAACGGGGTGAGGGTGATGGAAATGTTCAGAAGCTTGACCAGCCCCAGGTCCCTGGTCTGTCTCTTGGACAGCCCTCTCTTCCTGCCCGTGAGGTAGTCATGGTCCTGAGACAGAGAGGGGTCATGGTCAGCAGGCCGTGTTGGAAACAGCAGGTTAATCACTCATTGGTTTTACTAACCATTAGATGAGTGCTGTATGCAGCGTTCAGCTATTGAGCTTCTTAGCCTTTCTTATTCTTTCTTATTATGTATTGATATGTCCTTCTGGGTTATTGGAAATGGATATTTTGACCAGAAGCATTAAAACCATGAGTTGATCGTACACTTCAGGGGGATGAACAGGCCACAGAGACAGCAGTCTCTGTTGGGGCGTTCCAGACAGATTAGCAAGCATTCACCCGAAGGTCAGGTTGCAAATAGGAGATTTAGTCTTACATAACGTCTTAGGAACACAAAGGTTAAACTATGGAGGGGGGGTCCATCCGGTTTAGTGAGGATAAACACGTTGTGCAATTTCAACATTTAAGACAATCACACACGCACATTGGAGCTTAACTTTATGTAATCGGATGTCTGAATGTGAGAGCACTAATTCTCCCCAGTCTTTCCACATTGAGACTAAACACTCGCTTAGCGTTGTGTGGCGGGTAAATAAAGAACGCTCGTGAAACTAAAAATAAGCAATAGACGGATAGCTTTGATGCCGTTCACACGACTGTGATGCGGCTCAACAGCCCCGCTGCTCAGACCACCGTTAACTTTCCAAACAAAACCGCTGGAGCGCAGAGCTCCTGGGAACGAGGTGGATCTACAGCTGCTCGTCGATACAACAGCCTGGGGCCCAGCGGTGCGCATGAGAAAACAGATTCTGTTTCACCGTGACGCTGTCTTTTCTGTTGTGTTCTCCCCTCCTACTTAGCGGCAGGACACCTGGTGAGGAGGTCATGGGAACATGAGAGGTGAACTCTGGGAAACTCTGTAGTCCCCTACCTGTGATGAACTCAGCCTGTGAAAATAAGTGTATAGAGTATTTAACACTTTCACAGTTTCCTGTCAAATATTAATTCACAGCACAACACTATTGTTAATAATATGTATGCACTTTTTGTTTGGTGCTAAAGTATAACTAAAATTGTATCTAATATAATCCACATAAGGACTTTATGTGAGTCTGGTTTGTGGTCTCATGGTGTGTAATAGGGTGGGGCAAGTCCCACACAAGTAGGGCAAGTCACAAACATTATCAGTGATAAAGATTTAATGGTGTAATAACAAATTCATTTAATGTACTCTCAACGGAAAACTTCTGTATTGAATAATTTCAAAATGTAAATGATCAGATGGTCAATGGTGGTATGGTGTGTTGGTTTAGCACTCCACCATTAAGTCTACATTTGTTTCCTCCCTATTTGTATCTATTTTGTATTATAGTGTGCTTTTAACATATTCTGTTTACTGTGGTGTAAGACAAGCAACTTTGATTACGTAATTAAAATACAGCAACAATTTCCATGGACATGCTTGGTAGAAAACAGCACTCAGTTAACATTCAACGGAAACATTATAGTTCAGAGAGCGTTCTGTGTCTCTGAACAAGCAGGACACGATTGAATTGTGGATGTAAGGAACATATCCAGTACTGACACAACACGGAAACATTTGAACCAGAATTGTTGACAATGCTAAAGGAACTTTATATTTTGAGGGCATTAACTTTTTATATGAGACAATTAATTTGCTTTGAAGCATCAGTTAAATGTTTTAGGTGAGTTATGACCTTTTGCACATGAGCTATGGTGTGGTGCTGGGCTATATACCTAGAGCTTTGAGAATGTAAACTCTGTTTCATGAACTGAGCCAAAGCAAGTGAGAGAAACTGTCAGTTTGCTGTTGTCTCTATTGAACCCCCAGACCCAGGAACGCATGTGTTCTCCAAGTGAAAAACATGTTGTTCTCCTTGGTGACATTCCAGTGAACCTGTAATCCTTCCCTCTCCCACTGTTCCCCTGGAATAGACGTCCACAAGAACACCGCTTTCACCGGCCTCTCTGACCAGCAGCCTAATTCCCTCCTAACCAACAGTCCTGACGCCAGAGTTCAGTAACACAGTTAAGGAAACACAACATCAGCTATAGATGAGGACAGACAGACAGAAAGACAGACAGACAGACAGACAGACAGACAGACAGACAGACAGACAGACAGACAGACAGACAGACAGACAGACAGACAGACAGACAGACAGACAGACAGACAGACAGACAGACAGACAGACAGACAGACAGACAGACAGACAGAGCGAAAGATAAATAGTTTGATGGATAGATTTGGTTGTAACCATGGGCATCAATTCCGCTGGGGACGCGTCCCCAACACGTTTCGTTAAGATTCATTTTATACCCACCACTTGTAAAAAACAAACTTGAGTTGAATTGTTATGGATTATTACACGGCTCTTCTCAATGCTGTAGACTGCTCCATTCAATTGCATGGGCCTTCACAAGGTTCAACTCAATGGTTCAATTATTTGGGTTTATTACACGGCTCTTCTCAATGCCGTGGAATGCTCACGTCCATATATTTCGCTGTCAAGGAAAGTGGATTTTTTGCATCTGATTCAAATCATCTGTAGCACTCCGCATTTAGTGTGGTAACTCATCAACCCCAGCGTATTTGGTTGCTAATCGACGTCAACGACTTTGGCAAACTATTTCTCTGCTGATCAACGCTATGAATGATAACAAATACATTGTAAAAATACACTGTGTGAAGTTATTTTTTTCGTTTTGGCAAGTAGCCAATACTAATAATACCAATACTCTTTGGCTGGGATGCAATGATGAGGCATCAGACAATCAAGTCGTTTTAGCCTGAATACATAGGTAAAAAGCACCAGAGCAGGTTGCTAGTACCATTGACAGTATCAGAACGATAACCTGTTGAACTAAATGGATATGGTAGGCTTACACCATGGGATGCATGTGCAGACCACTGCCACATTACAGTTTTTCTCATGCATTGCTGTAGGAATTACAGTGCTGTCTTCCTACACCTCCTGACGTTCCTGTCTGTTGGGCCACAAATTCTCATTCTCACGCAGCCTCAATCCTCTTCCTCTTCTCTCTGGCTGTTGACCCTGTCCAATTCCTTGTCCTTCCATTGTCAGACATTTTGTTGTGCTCCAGCTATATATATATATATATACTTGCCAGTTCATGGTTCAGGAGATGCGCCTTTGAGCTATTTCAGTAAACTGGTTGATCGTTGGTTGATCTAACACTTCACACATTTCCCTTCTTTAGAGAGGGTCAAGATTCACCTGGTAGCAATTTACCAATTCAGGACAGATTTAGAAAAGAAGTCTAATAGAAATGTATAGAAATATGCCTGATCAACATGACATAAGTCATTGATAATGTAGGAAAGAGCAGAGAATTGTCCATAATCATTTGCATGAATGTACCAAAGCATAGTCGCTGGAGTCAGTCTTGTTGACACAAAGTGACTTTTGGTCATTCTTGCTTTGCTTGAATTCTGGAATAATTGTGTGGGGGAGTGCATGAGTTTTTGTCAGAATGCCTGATGTAGGCTAGATTGGATGGAATGTGTGTTGTGAATTGAGCCATCTTATGATGTGATACAGCGTTCAGCTGTGCAACAAATATATGTATATTTTTCAATCTTGACGACTTTTGTAGTGCTGTGTGTAGCCACACGTTTGCTCCTTCTGAAATTAAACACGCAGTTAATTTCCTTTCTTAGCTCCTCTTGTTTATGCTGTTAGCTTAGCCATGTCAGGTCACGTTGTCAACATTGTATAAATGGAGCAGAACATAGTGGGTCATATGTCCGATGCTTTTTGGAAACGTTTTCTTCATAAAACGTGCCAGACAGATTTTGTATACATTTTATTCCTTAGTAATTAGCTACATAGCTATGACGTCTATCAGAACCTTTCGTTACCTGCACTAAAGAGAGAAAAAAAGAGTGCATCCTCATTGTACCCAGCACATTTCAAACCAAACTGACGCCCCTGATTGTAACGTTAATCATACATCTTGATGGCGTATGATACAATAAAGTCTATAGGAAATTAAATACGCAGCATCATCCTCATTCATTTTTTGCCATACTTTCTATGGCACACAAAGACACAGACAGAACTCATCATCAAGACGTTAGCCTTATCCTTTGAGGAGGACTCAAGGAACCAGAAGGTTCTCACAATGAAATCCTCCAATCTGGATCTCAAACTCAGCAAGGCTGGATCCCAAACACAAATTGTGGAGGCTGGTTGATGTATGACGGAACATACCATGTCGGCGAGGAGGGTGGTGGAATGTTCGCTGAGGCTGATGACCCCCTCACTCAGATGGTGTCTCCTAAGGCGGTTTGAGAAGGTCCTCAGTTCCCTCTCCACCTTCACACCCGAGTCCACACTGGCTAGAAAATTCCAGAAAGGTAACCTAAAAAAAAGATCATATCTCTTTATTGATCTTGGTCTAATTACTTATTACTCATTACACCAAACTCTGGATTATAGTAGGAAGAGCAATTAAAGGAACAAACATCCCGGAAAGAATAGAAGAAAAATAACTACAAGGCATTACAATCTGAGGACAATTGCAGTGGCATTATTAAAATAAATAAAACATATACCAAAACATTTGCATATGAGCCAAAAGTAATGCATGTAATGCAGTAAAATGTGCATATAGAAATTATCAAGAAATATGCATTTACATAATATTTAAATATCCATTAAAAGGCTCTTGGATTTATTTGGACATGTTGCACATATGCATATACACAAGATAAGGAGCCCTGAAATGGGATCAGCTGCCTCTAAGTCACTACGTCGCGTCCACGGGTTCAAAAGAAGCTGAATGTCATGTCCTTTCCATGTCAAGAGGCACGGAGACCCACCAGAGGGTTCTCATGTTCGGCAGCTCCCTGCTTTGCTGAGAGAGCTGTGAAGCTGCCTCCTGGTGGACAGCCTTGACATGACGGGCCACACACACGCTGTACTGCAGAGGAAGGCGCTCCATGCCGGGCAGCGACTGGAGGCAGAACTGCTGCCTGCTCTCCAGCCCCAGCTGGACCGGTATGTCTGGGGAGAGCAGCACGGCGACACCTTGGAGGACGTAAGGAAACAGATCCAGTCATGAAGTGGAGGGTGAATGTGGATCAGACGCTTTGGCTGCCCTCAGCCTTATTCATATCAGCTTTGGATAAAAACATCTTCGTTATGACAAATTAAACAAAACAGAATCAGGAACCTTCATGTTTGTAGATTGTAGTTCACCAGGTTATGTCAAAGGTGCAGTAGTGTGTTTGCCAAAGTGTGCAAATTTGAATAAAATCCTGTTACATAGCGTTAAATAATAACACATAAACTGTTCTGATACGCCCTATTCAAATTTTCTTTGTTTCTCTGAGTGAAATTTGAATGTTTAATTATACTAATGAACTGTAGCCAGGTAGCTCATACTAGACCAATCATGTGCAAGGAGCTGGAACATCCAATTAGTGGCTGCACAGTGACGGAACAGCAAAGCATGTGCAACATCCAAGGCTGTATGGACAGAATCATAACTAGATAACCTATAAATAGACAGCAACACAAGAGGAATCCCTTACACTGCCAAAGACCTCCAGAAAGATTAAGCCGGTGCTAGTTCTACAGAAGGAGGAATTGTCAACGTACATACAATATAAGGCGCCCAGACATTTAAGGAATAAAGAATTGCTGCAGATCAAAATGTAGCACGACAGTTTGACAAATGTTTTCATTGTGCAGTACAGTAACGAAACCAAAGGTTCAGATAAGTCTGAATGAGTCCGCTGCACAATTTATAGAAACTTGTAGCACCCATGTTGATATGCTGTGACCTGAACAAGCCTGTACTTTCGATCAGTTTACAGATGATATATTTTCTTGTTCGACCTAGCAAACTCCAGAAAGACCCACACTTTTAGAAAAAAGTGAGGCGCTTTTGGCCTGAGGATGTGATTGTCAATGGCAGATGTCATTGATGTGACATAGCGTGAGAGTGTTAGCGAGAACGGAGCCGGCACAGAGGCAGAGTGTAGCCTGGGTCAGCGGTATCACCTGACAAGCTCCTCCAGAAGGATCCTGAGGAGTATGTGGTTGGATGAGTTTACTGTTGCTCCACACCAGTGCTGGTGGAGTGTCTGTTTACCGAGAACTCTGAAAGATCTGGAGCACCAGGCAGTGCAAGGAAAGGAGCAGCACTGGAATACTAGGTCAAAGTCAATGCTTATTGTTTGTCCTCCGTAGAGGACGCACACACACACTCACACACAAACACATGAACGCACACCACAGCACACACACATTAGCTACAGGGCACGTTAACAACATGCAACAAGCAAAAAACAACAACAATAATGTATAGACAAATGTGTGAGGCGCAGTCACAATGAAGCAACTGCTAAAACATAAAAAAAAGACTCAAAAAAGTGAATTTAGTCTAACTTGATATATTAACTTGTATGTTCATGTAACTGAATACTAGTCTGTTTACATGAACATACCAGTTAAAAAAAAAAGAAGTTCACACAAATCAATCCAATCTCATACGCTATTACTGTGGTAAACAAAGCTGGAGGACAAAAAGCAGATGAATTGTCTTCAATACTTTAATGCTTCCAATGCCAACTAAGTCTGTGTCAACCCGAGCCCTGCACTACTAGCCTGAGTATCACAGACTGTTTGAGATTATGCGAAGCAGATAATTGTGTTCACAGATGTAGCTGCCCTGAGAGGAATGCCAGCCCACTCTCAAGTTACCTCCTCCCATTCCTTACCCCCTTGCTGCCTTCCTCTCACCCCTTCCCAAGTCCCACCGTCTCCCAACGTCCCCTGCTACCCTTCAGCCCATGCTCGCTATACCGTCCCCTCTGCATGGCCCTCTTCCATGCCAGCTTGGCCACTGACCCCGTATAAAAAAAACAAATCCTTAATCTATAGACACCTGTCGACCCGGCCAAGCATACACTAGCGTAGCATGTCCTCGTAGAGCCTAGCCTAGCCTAGCCGAGCCTAGCCTTCCGACTTTTTGACCCAATCAGTTATGACCAACAAGATCTGACAGACGGAAAACCGATCTGGGGATCTCTCCTGGTACGTGAGCCATAACCAGGCCAGACGGACTGCTTTCATTCCCAGTTTGGACAGTTTCAAGCTCCTCTGATGAGACACGATGAGGCAGAGACCAGCAGAATGCAGGACCAACAGTAATGCTCTGAATCAGTCAGATTCAGAGTCAGGAAAATATCCTACATCCTAGTAGCCAGAGAAGGTGTCCTACATGGGTGTCCGACGGGGAGTTTGCGTGAGGGCATAATGTCAAACAGATAGCTGTGACACCTCTACTACCCCTTCCCAAGGTATTAAGTCACAACCTCTGGGTGTATTAGAAAATATATAAGCAGCAGAAATGTATCTTTTCAGATGTGAGGGCGTTTCTTGCTTTTGCTTGGCAAATCCAGTCCCGTTCATGCAGATTGTATAAAAAATTAAAAACAAAGTTAAAAAAACTGAGATATTCCATGAATGCCATGACACCTACTGGCTTGTATTTACTTACTGTGAAGAGACACACAAAGCGGAATAAATTCTCCCAATAAAGTTTGGCTTTGGATTCTCAAGTCCAAAGCCAAACTTTTAAACTAGACATTTGGATTTACTCTCTCTCTCTCTCTCTCTCTCTCTCTCTCTCTCTCTCTCTCTCTCTCTCTCTCCTCTCTCTCTCTCTCTCTCTCTCTCTCTCTCTCTCTCTCTCTCTCTCTCTCTCTCTCTCTCTCTCTCTCTCTCTCTCTCTCTCTCTCTCTCTCTCTCTCTCTCTAAGTCTGCTGATAGCTTCGTGACCCGTCCCAGAGTTCAAAGGTGAAGAGCCAGGCTGACTGAAGGATGGAGGGGGTGATACAAGCTCGGTATGCAGACCATGTGCCCGCAGTCCCCCCCCCCCACTCCCTTTGTTTTATACCCGTTTCCATGATGCTCTCATACCTACAGCCTTCACCAACAAAGTAATCAATGAAATCTCAAAATGTGTGTTCTCCCATCTTCTACCAAGATACATTTCCTTTGCAAGGGAAACTTGCTTTCAAACACATCCAACCAAGGGAAACGAATGACGGTTATCGGTTGATGCTGATGTAGTCTGTTTCCGATCAGTCAGATTAAAGGTCCCATAGCATGAAAATATGACTTTATGAGGTTTTCTAACATTAATATGAGTTCCCCTAGCCTGCCTATCGTTCACCAGTGGCTAAAACTTGCGTTCGGTGTAAAACGAGCACTAGGTATCCTGCTCGCCTTTGAAAAAACTGGAAGCTCAGGCGCGCTGAATTGGAATGTGGCCCCATATGTCGTCATAAGGGGCCAAGTTACCTCCCTTTCTCTGCCTTGCCCGCCCAGAGAATATGGCCCTCCAATGAGACAATGTCCTACGCCCGTGCGAGCGCCACATGTGTCTGTGTGTGTGTGTGTGTGATTACACACACTAACACAAGTGTTGTAAACTTCTTTGTTATTAGGATAACCGTTCTGTTGTTGGTGTTATGGAGTATAACACGTCAGACTCTCGTCTCTGGTATTTCCACAACGAGACTCGTAGTGGGGGTTATCTCAGCCATGGTTGAGAAGGAATTGGGGGAAAGGAACTTTGGCTTTGACTCCCTGAAGTACATGAACCACGACATGGAGGAGAAAGAGATGGTTGCCCGCGATTGTCTCCCGCTTGCGCCCTGCTTCCCGCTGCCCGCTGCAATGGACCACGGCCTCAGCGCTGCCCGCTGGCGGTGGTCTCTCGGCAGCAAAGCGGGAGACAATCGCTGGCAACAATCCCTTTCTCCTCCATGTCGTGGCTCAGTCTACTTCAGAGATTGATGTGGAAGTGGAAGAACCAGAGACGTTGGAGAACCCGACACTGTCGTTTGAGATTCATAATATCGTCTGAAGGCGCACACAGCTTTTGGCCGTGATAATGTGTATTATATGATATGGGTATCTACATAATATATGATATTATTTAGATATAGAGTGGGACTTAGCGCAAGTGTTGTACATTTCTTTGTTATTTGGATAACTGTTCTGCTGTTGGTGTTATGGCGCATAACACGTCGGACTCCCTGACGTCTCCGGTATTTACACAACGAGACTCGTAGTGGGGGCTATCTCAGCCATGGTTGCGAAGGAATTGGGGGAATGGAACTTTGGCTTTGACTCCCTGAAATACATGAACCACAAAATGGAGAAGGGATTGTTGCTAGAGCCCGACCGATAAAAGATTTTTAAAGCCGATACGATACAAATATTTGGTGATTAAAAAATCTGACATTCAGATATATCAGCCGATATGTATTTTAAAAAGAAATTCCAGAAACACGTCTGTGTGTGTGTGTGTGTGTGTGTGACATCAGCGAGTGAGTGGGCTAGCGTGGAGAACAAGCGCGAGGGTACACGTACACGTAGTGCGAGATAAAAATAAAGCACATTAATTTGAATGATTTTGCTTGTGTGATTTATCGCGGGGTCGGGTAATGGGCCAAATATTAACGGGTATCGGCGGGTGCAGATTTCATTTTGATATTTTTATGGGTGACGGGGCGGATCTGGTGCTGGACATTGTCAGCATCATGGACAGCATCGTAGCTCAGCTGACCTACCAGATCTATGGATATCCTACCATGCGACTGTTTGGGCTACAATTCCTTCAGAGATACTTTCTCGTGCGGACCCAACCAACGCTTCCAAATGCGGCCCAATAAACTCTGCTTTCCAATATTTTGTTTATTTCCAATAGCCTAGGCTAGAGTCCTGCACGGGTCCACTGTTTGAGACCCGTCCCCGCAAAGTTCAGCACCAGATCCGCCCCGTCCGGACCCGTTAATATTTGGCCCGTTACCCGACCCGTGGCCGCGATAAATCCCACACAAGCTAAAATCATTCAAATATATTTGTTTTATTTTTAACTCGCACTATTGGAGCAAGTATACCCTCTTGCGTTTTCGCCTCCAACTATGAGATGGTTAGTGTTACACCTTTCCTGCCGTCGGCTCCCAGACCGTAGTCGAGGAGCACAGGGGAGACGTTCCCTCCAGGGCCGACGCTCTCTCAGGGGCAACACCGTTCATTTTGTCCGGTAGTGGGTCTGCTTGTAGGTCGGAATATGGTTGGAATATGGTTGGAATGTAGCAGCCACCGATTCTTGATAGGCTGGGTACTTTTTTCTTCTATTCTTCAATTATCACAACCAGACTCGTTCATTACTTCACTAAACTGACACGCACACTAGCGCTCGCTCTCCTCGCTTGTCCACTCACTTGCTGACGTCACTCACACACACACACACACACACACACACACACACACACACACACACACACACACACACAGACACACACACACACCACACACACCACACACACACACACACACACACACACACACACACACACACACACACACACACACACACACACACACACACACACACACACCCACCCACCCACACACACACACACACACACACACACACACTGTGTTCTGATAAAATTTATAGAAATACAAACCAAAAACACAATAACCCTTTTTTTTATCGGCCATTATAAATGCCGATACCGATAGTTTGGATAATGCCTAATATCGGCCCATGGATAAAATCGGTCGGGCTCTATAGTGCCCACGATTGTCTCCCGCTGGAGACCCGCTGCCCGCTGCCGAGGGACTACCGCCTCGGCGCTGCCCGCCGACCGCTGCCCGCTGCCGCTCCGGGACTCCCGCCGGAGCACCCGGATTGTTCTAGAATATTTACAGAACGCGGCCAAAGGCTGTGTGCGCCTCGCCATTGCGATACATCCACTGTAAACGGAGCGCATGGCACCGTGGCCGCAAGCTGCTCAGGGCCACACCCCCACCCTCCCCTTTGACCCGCCTCTCTCCTCCTCATTTGCATTAAAGCTACAGACACCAAAACGGCGCGTTTTGGGAAAGCGCAATGTGCGACTGGCTCGTAGTGGCTGTAATTCTGCACCACGGCTGAATTTCGGGAACGTCTTCAAATACTGTGTTAGGGGCCAACTAATATCTATATTAAAGCATCCATAAAGAAGCATGCCATGGGACCTTTTAAAGAATACCAGCCGATGAAACTCTCAACTGCACCGTCTAACTTTCTCTTTTGGAACCTCCCTTGAAGCAGTGGAGGTGATGCAATCAAGTTGTAGCTAGATTTTTATTGTAATTATTACAATAATAATAATTATTGTTCATATTATTAATATTGAAGAAAATAAAGATTGTTGACGTGAAGAACAAGTCTTGCCTGTGGTGCTGTGCCCACATGCCTTCATCCGGACCATGTCAGTTTGGAATTTCTTCTGATCAACATGCACCCACCCGGGATTTCCCTAATCACTATTCTGCATGCAAACACATCTGGGTGAGGGTGATTGCGTGGAGCTCTGGTCATGGTGAGGGTGGATGTGTGGGTATCTGAGAGGGTCAAGCTTCTCACACAAGCATAACGCACTCATTATACCACTCCTCCAAAACGACGGTACTAACCATGATCACACAGGGTTCCTATCCATTGGGATCACACGGTCCCCATTAGCTAGAGTTTTCCGGCTAATTTTGATTATGCGATTATCATTATCATGCATTATCATGTTCTGGTTCAATTCAACCTAAAGGCTTCAGACGGTAGAAGCTCAGACCTGGACTGGCTGGAAGTGCGTTCAGCGTTGGATGTTAATGGGATTTCATGTCCCCACGGCGTGTGGTTTCAGCACCATTCAAGCTGTCCCAGCAGCTCGGGAATATGGTACGTTTAGAGACAGGTGGGCCCACGGAAAGAACCAACAGTTGGCATCCATCTCATATGTCACCCTACTGTACTGCACTGCTGTGGGGCATTCCTTCTTATCCTCCACTCTCTTTCCCCGGCTGGCGCTTAACACAAGACCCACACAACGCCGTCCTCTCTCCATTTTCTCTCTCTCTCTCTCTCTCTCTCTCTCTCTCTCTCTCTCTCTCTCTCTCTCTCTCTCTCTCTCTCTCTCTCTCTCTCTCTCTCTCTCTCTCTCTCTCTCTCTCTCTCTCTCTCTCTCTCTCTCTCTCTCTCTCTCTCTCTCTCTCTCTCTCTTTCTCTATCTCTCTCTGTCCAGGAGTTCTCTCTGTCATGAATAGCTATCACAGTCCAAATATTATCTCCATGCTTGCTCTGGTAACTTTAGCTACAGCGATGTATGTGTTTGTCTCTGGGTGGTAACCATGGCGACTTCTGAACAGTAACCCCATTTCTTTGTGACCCTGATCAGTGTTGTGCCATCCTGGTAAACACAGCCAATTAAGGGCTCAATAATTTAAATCATTATCAAATGATAAAAGTAAGATGTTCTGTGTCTGTGTGTTTGTTTATTTTTGTTTGTTGATGTGTGTTGATGTGTGTGTCCTATTTACTGATCAATTGAATCGCTGATCGCATCAATACACTGAACTCCTCATTAGACACAACGTTAGCAAGTATTAAAATCCATCCGTTGCTTGTGAGGATCTGAACAGCTGGATGGATGAGAGCAATGATCTGTTTCCTGAACTTCATCTTACAGTGCAGCGTGTGATGACACTCAGAGCTACAAATACAACCAGCGGACTTCTGCTTAGGGCGAAGACGTGCGGCCCGGAGGCAGGGTCCAGGGTGAGGAGAAATTAAGATGAAGAAAATACGGTTTAGGCTTGCACCACAGTTAGGTAAACACCAACGAAGATTCTGTCTTATGGTAGCTCTGTGGAAATGAGTCACAGGCCCAATGATGCCACATGAAGAGTGTCAGTCATAAGATCATATGCTTCTGGTCTGCATACAAACACCCAGACTGCTGTCCAGCCTGACCCTGAAGCCTCTCAGTACATATAGGGCCCGATTCTAACGGTCTGAAACGCAAGTGAGAAGCGCCAAGCACAAGTAGCTTTGTGCGCGGTTCTATGGCGATGTTCCTATTTTACCAACTTTTACGCCTGGCACAAATCTAAAAAGGGTTGGTCTGAAGTAGCCTAATAACCCGTAGGTGTGGTTTGGGCGTAACAATAAACCAATGAGAGTGCCAGCTCCCATCCCCTTTAAGAGCCATGAGCGCATTTGAATCTGACAAGTTGATATTTTGACGTCTGCAGTCTCCGATGAGACAGATGCATGTGAATTTCAATCTTCAAATGGCTCAGTTTATTGTCAAATAATATGGCCTAATTCACACATAGAATAAGGTTCTCTTCCACAACTTCAGAAATACTTAGTCCTCAAATAAATTTCGGCAAAGAAAACTTAACACACATATCATATGCGGTAACTGTGGTTCTATTTAATGATATACTCAATACATTATAAACATTGTTTCTTATCAGTATTGTAGGCATTATCGCGATCGACTTTCCTAATATGCATGTGTCCCTCCGTTCATATACATTGCCATGGACTGTATTATGCGCTACGTGTTTAGCTTGCGTATGTTTAAAGTTTATGGACGCACACACGCACACCTGCATTCATTAATTATTTTACACAGAAACACACGAGCGCCCGCTTTCATTCATTCTTTTTATCACTCACTCGCGGTAAAACAATGTTTTCTCACGATCAAATACACATCAATCCTAAAAGTTATGGGCATGTACACGATGTCTGTGTCAAGAAAATATGTGTTTGCTGTATGGTGTTTGCCGTTGCATTGATTTAAAAGTACAACTTATTACCGCTGTATCAGCTGTTCTTTCCCAAATAATTTACAAAGAATGTTTGGCTTGGTAGATGAGAGAAGCAAAGTGTATGCGCGATGTGCACAAGCAACATTATGCATGCATCCTTAAAATAGCATCTGAACAACTGACTTTAAACCAGGTATTTCCTGGTTTGTGGCGGGAAACTGCAAAATAGCACCAGGGAACGTTTGCCTAACACGCCTCCTCCTATCGCCGGACCACCCCTTGGGGCGCAAGATCATTCCCTAATTTAACGACGCGTGGCGCAGGAGGAAAAAGAAAGCTCTGCCCCAGTTGCAAACTAGCACCTACACATGCGCCAGTGAGAAAGTCAATTGCGCCGGATGCAAGATAGGGCCACCAGAGTCAGTTCGTTCACTCTCACTTCATTTTCTAATTCGAAGGATGTTATCAACAGTCGCGACCCAAATGTCTCTTGAACAATCAGATAGACCTACAATCAATTAGACCTACAATCAATTACAACAACGGAACATGTGACGCAAACCCAGCCTTCTCATCAGCACTCACCAACACTTTGAGTGCAGTTATTTTATCTTCAATGCACAGTTAGTCTAATACTGTTGCAATAGTGATGCAATAGACCGTGCCCCAGAGGTGGCAGCCCTCTTTGTCATCTGGTCACCGTTACAAACCCGCCCCAGATTAGATTAGTTCATTTTAATAGATGATAACGTTATGTGTATTTAATTCTCAAATTACGGTATTATCCATTAAACTCCTTCAAGATTCTGACACATTATGCTATTGTCTTTCAATCTATCCAGGTCAACTCATCAAGAAACACAATCAGACCCATCAGAGGACCACCAGCCCGCTCCCTCACAGGACAGGTGATCACAGGTGTGCCTGAATGACTGATCCATCATCCAATCAGCTTTGGGCATTGCTGTTTCCCTGCCAGAGCTTGTCTGGGCTTATGCCCGTATTCTGCTGGGAGTGGCTGCCTAGCAACGCTTCGACAGTTGACCTGATTGGAGTCACTTTGGTCCGATGTGTTTTGCCCTCCCTGTGTTGGTTTGGGCAGAAACACTTTTTAATGTACAGTTAGTAATTACATTTATCAATGGGCTGTATTTAAAGCTACAAAAAGAATAAAAAAAAGAATTATAAAAAAAAAATTCAACGCAACTCTGACGTCGCCCAGGTGGGGGGGGGGGCAATGACGTCATTGTTTGCGTTTCAGGCATCCACGCGCATTTTAGTCTCACAAAGCCAGACCAAACTACAGCAAGTAGGCCTAGTTATAGACGCGCTATAGACGCTGTCCATTTTCGCTCAGCCAGACTACACGCATCCTAACACGTAGCGCCTTGTTCACACTACATGCGTCCTTCAACGGACGCATGTAGTGTGTGAGCAAGACGTCAGGCCACGGAGACGACAGAACGGACGGACCCATAATGCATTTCGTGAGCGCCCCATGCAAAGTCAATGAGATCCTTCGACGGACGGAGGTAGTGTGAAAAGGGCGTAACATGAAACCGCATAGGTCCGGATATATTTGAAACCACCCTGGGACATGGTTTCAGAAATGTGCGGTTTCGGGCACCAGACACGCCGGCTCTGTCTAGACGGTCGGCCGAAACGCACAAGACTTATGCGGTTTCACCAAAAAAATGGGCTCCCTGTGGAAGGTGCCTGTGTGTGTGAGAGAGGTGGGTTATAAAGAGGGGACTGAGCCAACAGTGAGTGAACACAGACGTTATTTTGTCACATTATAATTATGGCTTTTAGCAGATGTTGTGTCCTCCTGTTAGCTTCACAAACACACACATAGCCTACACGCACTAAGTATATTTCTAAAGATATTTATACACTTGCAAAGTGGGTGTGATTCCTTAACACGTTGACAGACTGATACACAACTACAAGCTTAATATAATATCCACACACAAATACAGAAACATCATAAACAAACGTGTGCACATGCACAAACACACACACACACACACACACACACAATTCTTCATCAGTCACGTTAACAATTTACATCCGCCAGCTGTCATTTAACCCCAGAATAAAGTCCAACTGCCCCCAAAAATAACCTGCTCAGCTATAACTGCCCCCCCCACCACACACACACACACACACACACACACACACACACACACACACACACACACACACACACACACACACACACACACACACACACACACACACACACACACACACACACACACACACACACACACACATCCCAGCCCCCAGTCCTCACCCAACCTGCCTCTAATAGAAACCAAAGCCATCCCCCGCCTCCACCCTAAGAGTTAATTAGAGATACTAAAGGTGTTTCCCTTCCCTTTGTTGTCTAAGCTCCCAATTAATGAGCCAAAGATGGGTTATATGTGTCCTGCACGGCCAGCTGTCTGTCGGGTGGTTGAGGTGATATGGAGGTGGTGCTGGTAGTGGTGCTGGTGATAGAGGTGGTGGTGGTGGTAGAGGTGTTGGTGGTGGTGGTGGTGGTAGTGGTGGTGGTGGTGGTAGAGGTGGTGGTGGTGGTAGAGGTGGTGGTGGTGGTAGAGGTGTTGGTGGTGGTGGAGGCGGTAGTGGTGCTGGTGATAGAGGTGGTGGTAGAGGTGTTGGTGGTGGTGGTGTTGGTGTGGTGGTGGTGGTGGTGGTGGTGGTAGAGGTGTTGGTGGTGGTGGTGGAGGTGTTGGTGGTGGTGGTGGAGGTGTTGGTGGTGGTGGTGGAGGTGTTGGTGCTGATGATAGAGGTGGTGGTGGTGGAGGTGTTGGTGGTGGTAGAGGTGGTGGTGGTGGTAGAGGTGTTGGTGGTGGTGGTGGTGGAGGCGGTAGTGGTGCTGGTGATAGAGGTGGTGGTGGTGGTAGAGGTGGTGGTGGTGGTAGTGGTGGTGGTGGTGGTAGAGGTGGTGGTGGTGGTAGAGGTGGTGGTAGTGGTAGAGGTGTTGGTGGTGGTGGAGGCGGTAGTGGTGCTGGTGATAGAGGTGGTGGTGGTGGTAGAGGTGTTGGTGGTGGTGGTGTTGGTGGTGGTGGTGGTAGAGGTGTTGGTGGTGGTGGTGGAGGTGTTGGTGGTGGTGGTGGAGGTGTTGTGGTGGTGGTGGTGGGTGTGTTGGTGTTGGTGGTGGTGCTGGTGATAGAGGTGGTGGTGGTGGAGGTGTTGGTGGTGGTGGTGGTAGACGTGTTGGTGGTGGTAGTGGTGTTGGTGGTGGAGGTGTTGGTGGTGGTGGTGGAGGTGTTGGTGCTGGTGATAGAGGTGGTGGTGGTGGAGGTGGTGGTGGTGGTGGTGGTAGACGTGTTGGTGGTGGTAGTGGTGTTGGTGGTGGAGGTGTTGGTGGTGGTGGTGGAGGTGTTGGTGGTGGTGCTGGTAGTGGTGCTGGTGATCGAGGTGGTGGTGGTGGTGGTGGAGGTGTTGGTGGTGGTGGTGGTGGTGGTAGACGTGTTGGTGGTGGTAGAGGTGGTGGTGGTAGGGGTGTTGGTAGTAGTGGTGTTGGTGATAGAGGTGGTGGGGATGGGAGGTGGTTGTGATAGAGGTGGTGGTGGTGGTGTTGCCGTTTGGGGACCTGGCCTTGAACTGACCCCCTGCCCCCAGTATGGTTTGTAAACCCCCAAGCTCCTCCTGAGGATTGCAGGCTGAAGGCAGCCAGAGGGCTGGCAACTCCACCCGACTGGCTGCACAGAGCACCACCCTTGCTTTACCAAAGTTCACTGCCGTTGCTGATTGGCCAGCATGAAACCCAATGAGAAGAGCGCCTCCACTCTTCTGTTCCCTGGGCCCATGGGATATAGCTATAGTCCACCACGCAGCAGGTAACTATGGAACCATGCACACAATCATTACATCGCCTTACTACCACACGCCTTCAACTCTTCCACGACTCAAAGCTGAAAGGATCGTGCCATGACTGCCTTCAAAGCCGTACAATCGTCTCTCTGACTATCGACACATCCCAATCCCTGGGTTTTGTATGGTTTCTGATTGAATCCTCTAAATAAGTAGGATATTTTTTGTCCAAGTGCCAAACATAAGCTTGTCGGCAGAAGGCCATATGAGGTGTGTCCGAGAGAGGTTCCCACAGTGCAACGGTGTGAGGCGATGTGTGGAGCTGTCTGGCGGGCGGTTGATGTCTGTGTCCCAGCGGGTTAAGCTACTAGGACACTCGTATAATGCAACTGTTTGTGTGAAGGTTTGGAGCTCTGTCTGGCCCGGCAGTTGATATACATGTCCACGTCCGAGAGAGGGTTAGGCTTCTTGGATAAATAGTCACGGTGCGGGCGCATTCCATACGCGACATCGCTGCTGTCATTAAAATGGTCTTACGCAATGATGACACTTAAGAAGAGTCAGAAATGGGTCCTGGGCTACACCCTCCGCTCTTTCCTACAACTCTAAGCCCGAAGCAAATATCTTTACAAATGTAGAGACATTGTATAGGCCGTCTGTCCGCTCTTGGCTACAACAGAACCTGGCTCAACATGGCAGCCTCTGTGGAGAGGACCCCCCCACCCCCCCCCCCCGTTGTTGATATGAAGGACCAAGAGATTATAACTCCAACAGGATTATACACAAATGAAAACATAATTCTGCCAAGTCCGTTCCGCTCGACTAATTAAAACATACTTTAATTAAAGATGAATTCAATAAACCTGCCGCTCCGCTAGATGCCACAACATTTCTACATAATGTTCTTTTTCCGCTGAAAACGGATCTGGTCTCACAAAGCGTTTGGCGACCATTTCTGTCATATTTCTGACCAAAACGTAGAAAGTTGTTAAACAGGGTAAACAATTTTCCAGAGGGGTAATCAGCTGCCCGCTGACTTGAGGAATCCAATGTGTTTTTTCTAAATGCTTTACAACAAGTTATCCTACTCAAAACAGGGTCGATTTCAACTTTAAAGGTGCTTTATAGGTACACTGACTTGACTCTACTTGTGTGACCATGGATTTCTCCGGTCTGGCTTACCAGACGATCCCAGGAAGTACCTCTCCAGAGCGGAGCCGTACCCGGAGGGGGCGTCCCGGAGGTCGCTGATGACAAAGGGCTGCATGCTGCTGTTCTGCTGGTTGATGGGCCAGCTCTGACCCCGCACGCTGCCGCCCCCGTACCACGACACGTTGTTCATGGAGAAGCAGTCCTTGGGTGGAGGAAAAACACACACACATGCACATAAATATACATAACCATGCACACACACACTCACACACACACACACACACACACACACACACACACACACACACACACACACACACACACACACACACACACACACACACACACATATACATAACCATGTAAACACACACACACACACACACACACACACACACACACACACACACACACACACACACACACACACACACACACAAACACACACAGACACGTATACGTAACCATGTAAACACAGACACACACACTCATACGTATACATAACCATGTAAACACACACACACACACACACACACACACACACACACACACACACACACACACACACACATACACACACTCACACACACACACACGTACACATAACCGTGTAAACACACACACACTCACACACACATACACACACACACACACACAACACACACACACACACACACACACACACACACACACACACACACACACACACACACACACACACACACACACACACACACACACACACACACACACACACACACACACACACACACACACACACACACACACACACACACACACAAAAACACATTGGTTAGCTATACTATGTAATAATCCTGCATGTAATGTAAGTAGCATTTAGTCATACAATTAAATTGATTCAAATTTGTTTTTCCAAATAAAATACCTGTGGGTGTAGGGGAAGCAGGGTATAATACAAATAAAATGCACAGTGGCAAAAGTAACATCTAAATTATGTTTCTTATTCCACAATTTATAGATTTATCCAAAATAGGTAAGATTAATGATAGAGACATATAAGAAGATGTGCAATTAAAATGTTGTCCAAAATCACTCCAATACATCAGATATGTCATTTCAGCGTCAAACGAGATTACAGGTGAATTGTCATCTGCGATCTTCACGCCCAGTAGTTTGGTGTTGTTCTGACCTGAGGTTTTGAGCAACAGGTGTCTGGGTTTCGGAGACTTGGGCTATTTTATGTAAAAACAATTCTCACGTCACAATCACATGTTAAATCGAGGAATGTTCGAGTGGAGAGAGATTAACAGTCCAAAACACAAAGAAGCCAACCGGTGGTTGAACAGAACACAAAAAGTTAAGAGGCTAATCACACCGGGACAGAGTCGTAGGCTACTGTAGGCATGATGGTGTTTGCTGCAATTTAGTTTTTTGTAATAAAAAGTGGAACAATCAGACCCTGGCGTGGCTTCTTTACTGCCCACACCTTCAGGTGCTTCATGAACGACCTCCATGTCCGTTTACCTCGTATCTCTGAATGGACCAGGTGTTGAACCTTGACGTCTCACAGTCATACCTACACCCTGAGCATCAGAATGGCGGTCCATCACTGAGCCACAGAGAGTACAGTACACCCACAGTGAAATACACACTTTCGTCAACACACACCAACAACAATGAGAACTTTAAAACTCCGCCATGCATTTTTCCATATCGTGTGTCATCAAAGTGAAGTTCTCAGCAATCGGCGCATTGTCTAAGCGTATTAGTAAAGTTGGTTATTCTTTAACACCCAAACACTGAGAAATCGTGGCTGAGTGATTGCAGTGTGCAGTGAAGAGCAGTGCAGTGGAGCCGCGCTGCAGGCCTACCTTCAGCACCACGTGACAGCTGGCCGGCGTCCAGCTCATTCCGTAGCACTCCGTCTCCCCGCTCACATCCAGCGAGATCTTCACCTCAGCCACCGACTCCCACGTGTAGCAGAACTCCGTCTTGTTAAGCCAGCACAGGTTCCTCACGAACGGGACCTCCGTGTCGGGGCTTCCCACGTTTCCCACGTCGATCTCCACAAAGGTCTTGTCCTCGTCCAGGGTCTGTATGACAAGGGACTGGGTCCTCCTCTCCCAGATCAGTCCGCTAAAAGTCCCTCTGAGGATCCAGTTCTTGTTCGGTTGGTCCACCACTTGCCAGTAGATGATCCCGATGGTCATGACAAAGAAGACGGCCACCCCGAGGCAAGCTATCGCCCCTTTCCACGTCTCGTTCATCTCCTTCAGACCCGTGTCCCATGTGCCCTCCGGGATGGGGCTCGGGTTCCTGTTCCGTGCGTGAGGCATGTTGTTCTTTAGGTCAGCAAGAATCAAATACACAAAATGTAGAAAAACCACTCAGGGGATAAAAAGCGGTTCGGTTCCATCATATCATGGTGCTGCACCGACGGGTGAGGATCAGAAGCAACAATAAGCCACCAGTCAGCCGGTCAGTCGCTCTTGCGCTCCATGGCAGCAGAGACCTGTCCTGAGCAGAACAGTGTCCGAAAGAATCCCAGCGGGGGAAA
This sequence comes from Melanogrammus aeglefinus, assembly GCA_900291075.1. NCBI lineage: Eukaryota > Metazoa > Chordata > Actinopteri > Gadiformes > Gadidae > Melanogrammus > Melanogrammus aeglefinus. The sequence goes on from OLKM01000907.1 coordinate 44,950, forward strand.
AAGTGGCACAATGAAATAATGACTTACCACATATTTCTGCTTCACTAAAGTGTTGATTTGGAGCCTCTCGGTGGCTGAGCAGCGAGCGGCGCAGTGCCGGTTGGGCAGATGCCTACGAATAGCTCTAAGACGCAGACTTGCTTGCCCTGCACTTTCTGCCTGCGAGTCTGACGTAACGGCAGACTCCTTGAGGAAGGTGGAGAGAGGAGAGAGCGGAGGGTGTTCGGTGGCCGGGTCCAGTGGTCAGGGGGCCGGGCAGGCGGCGGGAGGGGAACCAGCACCACTCCGTCCGTGCGCTCTGCGCGCGTCCCGGAGAGGACACCTCCTTTCCTCCTGGTGGAGCATCGTCCCAGTGATGAGGACACAGGGAGAAACACCGAGGCGAATATGCTCCTTTCCGGACGCCATGCAGACGTTTTTATATAGCATTATTAAAAATGACTTACAAACACACACACACACAAAAGACGAAAGTGGCAACTGATGCGAGGGATTGAAAAAAAGACACATAGGCTATAAAATTCGAATCCTTGATAATTCAGGTTAAATTTGGCCAATGTATTTCTGGACATTGATATTGAAAATGTAATTTGTTTGATGAGCGTTTCTAATAGGGGTGGGAAAAAGAATCGATTCTTCGATGCATCGCGATTCTCGCTAGAACTATTCTCTTTTCTTTTTGCCTGCTGCAACATTCTGTTCACCAGAGAGGGATAATTTTTCTCATTTTAAAAATATTTAATTTATCTTCAGTGTGTAGGACCATTGGCCAATCTGATTTGTCTTGACACGATTGCATTCAGCCTATCATAGCATGCGCGCAAACTCACAGCCAGACACAATAACTCCTTCTAATTCAAGAGCAGCTATTCCTTTAATGACATAGAAAAGAAAGATTGGAAAGAAAATAAAACTGAAACCTGTTTTTTGCATGCTTCCATATTGTGTTATAATGCATTGATTATTGCATTGTTCATAGAAAGTCATATTTGTGACAAAAGCTTTCTTTCTTATGAAATATTAGATAAGTTAATTCATCTGTTGATGTCTTTAATGATCATCACAAAAGTAGGAAGTGATTAGCAAACTGATTAGCAAACCCAGATGTATATATATATTTTTGAAAATCCCACATGGAAATGTACATAGACAAAAATTGTTGCATGCATCGATCATCGCTTCAGAATCGAATCATTGACCTCATAATCGGATTCAAATCGAATCGTGAGGTGCCAAGAGTTTCCCACCCCTAGTTTCTATCCATTATTCAAATTCCGGTAATTGAGGGTCAGCCTCCATACCGGCTTCATCAGTCCCCATCCGACCCCAGAGGCTCAACCACCATTTCACAATAATGGGATTAGGTCATTTCTTAATGAATGGATGCCAGTGTCTGCTAGATGAACGGATGTGAATGTAAAGGACAGTGGAGGCCGAGAGGTGAGTGAACACGGTGACTGGTGGTTAAAGGTGCAGAGCAGAGTCCTCCGGGGAATGCCGGCAGAGACGTCTCACAGATCAGTTGCCCCCTGTCCGTGTATATGTGTGTGTTTGTCTAACTGTGTGTGTGTCCTTGTGTTTATGTTTGTTTTCCCGGGTGTGTGAGTCCCTGTCTGTGTGTGTCCCTGTGTGCATGTGTGTCCCTGTGTGTGTGTGTCCCGTGTGCATCTGTGTGTGTATCCGGGCTCCCAAAGCGACACATACTCCTGGCACGGTGTGTGTCATTAGATAAGAGGCTATGGAAGCTCTACTCCACGCGCTCTTCAACGCACACTGCAGCCTCCACCATCGCTCAAAACCTGTGTGTGTGTGTGTGTGTGTGTGTGTGTGTGTGTGTGTGTGTGTGTGTGTGTGTGTGTGTGTGTGTGTGTGTGTGTGTGTGTGTGTGTGTGTGTGTGTGTGTGTACATGTGTAGTAGTGTGTCAGAGACCCTTTTTCCTCCTGGGTCAGGGGTGATCTTAATAACACCCCCCCCCCCCCCCCCACCACCACCACCACCTTCAGCTCCATCTCCAAGGCTATAAATAACACTGCTGGGTGGCAGCAGCAGCGCCCTCCACCTCTGAGAGTGTGAACACAGAACCTGAGAAAGGGCCAGGAGCCACCCGAGGTGTGGGGTCTGCGTAGGGGACGGGGTCCGGGGTAGGACCAAGGTCTGATTGGCTGTTGCTCAGAAGACCTAAGCATCATGTGCCAGGGAACCTGCTCTTCCAATCAGAGAGGAGCGGGCCTGAACATGACTCATGGCAGAACGGAGGGATTTCTGTTCACTTTATCCTCTTTATTTATTTTCTCCATGGATTATAATGAGTTACGTGTTATTGCTTTGTGAGATGAGTCCACTCTGTTGGTCTTAGGTCATGAGATGAAACACTGTTCCTTTTATACTTACATATGTACACAAAACTCCTGGCATCTCCCTCCATGTGGTCATTGACCTACTGACAAATATGGTGAAACCTCTCTGATCGCAAAACATCAAATGCCTTATAAATATATATATATATATAAATAGATATATAGGAACAGGTGCTGCTGAATCAAATCCTATGACACATATCAAAGCTATCACACACTGTGCTGCATAGCCAACATAACGCCAGACAAGCATCCAGCTACTGTTAGGACAGAAGAGCACATTGGTTTACTGCTTCACACCATCTGACTTCTTTTTTTATAACCTATCTATTTAGATATTACACTTTAATGAGCAAAACACTGTTTAGCCAATAGACTGTCTCCAAATTAACAACTTTAACAACAACAGTTTGACTACATAATGTATTTTGTATATATGGATTACACAAATAAATTAAATCCAACACAAGATTGAGGTCATAGCAGCTTATTAACAGGGAAGTAAAAGTACTAAATAAGCCTTCTTAGTGAATGATAAGCTAAAGTAGGTTTCAAAGTGTGACATCGATAAAGAGTTTTTCCTGAGTTGAGTTTAGCTTCCGGTCAGTTCTGCTTACAGAACCCCTGACCCGTCCAACAGGGTTCTTTAAAACCCATTCACAAGTTTTAAACATGTTTAAGATTCGATATATCCATGTCTGTTTTACTGCACCACGGTGGGGTGTGCTGAAAAAAGTCAGGCCTCCTGATGAAAGAAAAGAGGGAATTGTCAAACAAAAACATTTTTGAAAATCTGGGTCATTTTACAATCAACATTTTCTGGTTCAGCTGAGAAACTTTTCCATCTGGATCCCACTTCCCTCCGCTGGGCTCTGGGACATCCAACACCGACAGCCTCTCCTGTCGGAGGGGAAAGTTTCCATGCAGCCCCACAGTCCAATCTTGGCGGGACTAATATACTACTATAGCCTGAACAGTTTCCGTCTACCCAGTCTCTCTCCATCCTCTCTCTCTCTCTCTCTCTCTCTCTCTCTCTCTCTCCTCTCCTCTCTCCTCTCTCTCCTCTCCTCTCTCCTCTCTGTCCTCTCCTCTCTCCTCTCTCTCCTCTCCTCTCTCCTCTCTGTCCTCTCCTCTCTCCTCTCTGTCCTCTCCTCTCTCCTTCTCTCTCTCTCTCTCTCTCTCTTCTCTCTCTCTCTCTCTCTCTCTCTCTTCTCTCTCTCTCTCTCTCTCTCTCTCCATCTCTCTCTCTTTCTCTCTCTCTCTCTCTCTCTCTCTCTCTCTCTCTCTCTCTCTCTCTCTCTCTCTCTCTCTTCTCTCTCTCTCTCTCTCTCTCTCTCTCCTCTCTCTCTCTCTCTCTCTCTCTCTCTCTCTCTCTCTCTCTCTCTCTCTCTCTCTCTCTCTCTCTCTCTCTCTCTCTCTCTCTCTCTCTCTCTCTCTTCCCCCTCCCCTCGCTCTCCATCCCTGGTCTTTTACTTCTGTTCATTGGGTTCTTTCGCATAAACAGATGCTTTCCACTAGCCCAGAGCTGACCTCCATTCCCTAGCCTGCACACCTGCACACCCCCAAACACGCACGCACACACCCACACACACACGTACACACTCACACACAGACATACAGCCGCACACACGCCCACACAAACACACACACACACATGCACACACACGCACATGCATACACACACGCACACACAACCACACTCATGCACGTACACACACACACGCAAACACGCACACAAAGATGCACACACAAGCACGTGCACACCCTTATGCACACACACCCTTACGCACACATGCAAACAAGCAAACACAAAAAGTCACAGCCCTGTTATAATACAATTTAATGGTGGATTTATGTTGTTTGTGTAAAAAAAGATAAACATTGTCAAGCGATGTGCTTGGGGTACATGTAACACAGACAGTCAGTATCCCCAGGGGCTGCAGAATGGGGTATATTTCATCCCTTTTCGCAAGCCACAACGGAACAAGAAAAAGTTTGTAATTTGGAACCGACTGTGTGGCAGGCCAAAATACCAACTGAATTTAAGCTTGTCACCTTCTGTATGTTTTTTTTTAGAGATTTGAATATACCCCTCCATAGCGTAATTAAGAATTTAGAAATTTAGAAATTAAGATATTTTTCGCCCAAAAGTCTGGTAGTATGGTTTGTTTGTCCGAGTTCGTCATGCTAATGACAGGGGGCGTGACTAAGCGACAGGTGAATTGTAACCGGCCACAGAATCTATCTCCATGGTAACCAGCTTCGAGCTTTATGGTCACCAGGTACTATCCCTGTGGAAACAAGCTTATATCCCTATGGCAACCCGTTGCTATCCCCATGGCAACAAGCCTATATCTTTATGGCAACCACCTTCTTTCCTCATGGCAACCAGCTTCTGTCCCCGTGGTAACCAGCTTTTGTCCCCATGGCAATCGTGCATGCTTCTATCGTATGTTAGGCAGTTTCTATCCCCATGGTACTCAGGCTCGCTACCATCATGACTGCAGCAGGGCTGAGTGGACCATGTGGATGATGAATACAACCACAACACATGAAGGACCTAGAACCATATTCTGTACACATCAAACCTGTCCAACAACAGCTGCTCAATAGTGTCAATATTAGCCTATCTTCATCCATGAAAATAACAAAGCATAAATATCACACTAATGAAGATAATTTTTATATTAGAAGAATTACTGCCATACAATTTATGCAAATACTTACAAGTGCAACACACGTGTGTGTGTGTGTGTGTGTGTGTGTGTGTGTGTGTGTGTGTGTGTGTGTGTGTGTGTGTGTGTGTGTGTGTGTGTGTGTGTGTGTGTGTGTGTGTGTGTGTGTGTGTGTGTGTGTGTGTGTGTGTGTGTGTGTGTGTGTGTGTGTGTGTGTGTGTGTGTATGTGTGTGTGTGTGTGTGTGTGTGTGTGTGTGTGTGTGTGTGTGTGTGAGTAGGTGATGAACCTCCCTAGGGACCGAGCTGTCAGTGTGGGCCGTACCCGACCCCAGACCTCAGCCTGCTGAGCCTCCATGTGCCCTTAGAGTCAACAGCTTCGCCACAGCACTGGAAGCAAACATCCTGTGCATTTATCACACAGCGTACGGGACGAGATTGAAAAGGTAAATGCTGTGTAATAGATATGATTGACTGTGATCGATAATGACGGACTAATGATACATATTGACAGTTGGCTCTACCTGGTGTGGGCACCAGTGATGGGAACCACTATAGAAGTGTGTCAAATTCCTCCAGTATTGTCTGAACACCAGACACTATTGTATAAGGTGAACAATTCTATATGTAAGTCAGGTGAGGTTGCAGACTTTTATAAAGTGGGTCTTACGTCATTTGCATCACATTTACTTCATCAAAGTTTCAGAAATGTCCAATCTCTGACGTTTATGAACATTTCTTTCAACATTCCACTGAAATGGCTTGATATGGATGTGTTTAATATGATTCTTATTATTATAATATGTATCAGTATTATTACAAAATAAACATTGGATGAGGAAAAACAACAACAAGAGAAGTCGAGGTCGCCCTCTGCTGGTCAGTAGCGGTTATTACTGCCTTAGCTGCCTTCATTTCTCTCCTGTGACGCGACATGAGAATATCAAATAACTGTTTAGAGATTAATTTTTCATGCAGATTGTTGTGGCCAATGAGCCATCTATTAACATGTTTTCTTTCTGATTATTTGTTTTGCCTACTGTTGAGATTATTATCCACACCTGACCTGGACTGGTTTTGTACCATGGTGGCTTTTTTCTGAGCCACTATTTGCAGCAAAAAAAAAACTACAGATAGTGGCTCAGAACCTATCATGCAAATACCATCTCAACACGTCTGAAGGATAGAATCAATATAAAGTTAGCTGCTAGGTCATTATTTGTATTAGTCTTCAAATGTATAACTGCATAGTTGTTACAGTCAATCAATAAAAAGGAAATATAACAGTTTGTTATTTTCTATTTCCACTCCTGGGGTCTGCAAACACTACATTGTTCAGGAGGCTTTACTAAAGGCGCGACTCAGGTTTCGCTATGTGCGCGTTGTTTCAACGGGCTGATATGGAAGTAAATCTGTGCCATTGGATTTTGAAAATGAAAAGCCATTGAATTCCAAGCACTGAATATTTATGCATTGAACTAACGTATCTGGTATTTTTTGCCTCTGAATTTAACATCTTCAGCTTTATGTTTTAATGTTAAAAAATTCAAACTATCATGTCACCGAGTGACACAGAGTGACATGATACATACTGTATATGAGGATGAGAAATTAAAAGCAGGTTGCTGTCGAGCGCAGTTGCACAATAATGTCGACTCTGCGCTCTCGTTCCACAGTGGGCAGCGTTGAATAATTGATTTAGAATTTTTTTAACATCGAAAAATAAAGCTGAAATGATTTAGTGAAAAATGTGTTGAGGCAAAAAAATCCAGATACGTTATTTCAATTTATAAATATTCAGTGCTTAGTTTTTTCAAAATCCGATTGCACAGATTTACTCTCCAGTTTGATTGTATGAAAATAATATCGGTCATGTTGATCTTTATTTTCCTGAAGCAAGCTCCCCTTGAGGAGATGTGGGACAGGGTCATCTCCTTGGGTAAAGGTCGGTCCAGTGTACCCTATGTTTAAGGAGAGAAAGGAAGCATTGAAGCACCTTTCCTTAGCATTTAGCGGATTCAAATTGCTATTTTCAGAGCTGTTAACCTGTTACTTTTGGGTCATTTCAATCAATAAGGAAGCTTCCGAATCAGATAATACTATTAGACGGCAGCCCACGGAAGTGTAGTTCGTAAATTTCCGAGTTGTTTGAACGCAGCTTTTAAGGCAAGCCACGAATGCGCATGCGCACATTTTGTACCCGGAAACACTTCAATGCACATGGAGCATATCAACTAGACCTTCAAAACAACTTGAATGCAAGAATCCCATCGTCCACCGCAGCCATGGCAGCAAAGAAACTAATGTAAGCCCCGAGGTCTTATTTAATTTAATACCCTAGCCAGGCTGTTTACATATGTTAAAAGTTGTTGCAGTCATTGGCTATTACAGCGGCTTGGAACAGAGTGGTGTAGTCTTGTCTCAAGACAAACGTTAACACATTGAAAAAACTCAGTATCTGAATCATAGCACTCATAGTACTATCGCAATATACACATAAACAGATGACAGAAGAGTGTATCCCTTCTCTTTAATCCACAAACTCCTAATACTAAATATATATTTTGGGTTCTGAATACTATGATGTGAAAACATCATTAAATGGCCAGCCGAGTGGTTTTTAATTGGTTCCCCAGTTTTTCTATGTTCTCTGCACCTCTGTACATAGTAACCCCCGTGCCCTCCTCTCCGTCCCCATCACAGATACCCTCTCTACCAGCTCGGAAACCCCCAGCTGCGGCTCTTCAGACCCAACTGGGCCCTGACCCTGGTGCGGCCCGGCCGGGAGCAGCCCTCAGACACCGTCCAGTTCCGCATCCCCATGGAGTGAGTTCTAAATTCAACTATAACATCTTTAAGGCCATCATTCAGTTCTGCGGCCTGCTGCCTGCTGTCCATCAGTTTAAGTGTGGGAAAAGACAGCCACAACATTAGAACCAATGACAGGTGTAGGGAACAACATTGATCATCTTGTTACATTGGCATCTAGGATATATTACGTTGGCCCTGGGATCTATTAGCCGTAAAGTGAACCCTCAGCTCTTAAAATTGATGTGTTGGTGGCAGAAAAAATGGGCAACCGTAAGGATGGGATTTGCCAAGGTTCAGATGTGACGCCTGGGTCCTCTCCACAGAGGCAGTTCTTGAGTGGTGTTCCTTCTCTGCAGGGTTTAGCACCTTGTCTTGTTAGACGGGTGTCAGAACACTGTGCATCCCAGCTGACTGTGTAGCGGCAGACCTGGAGGATGCCTGTCTGCCCCCCGTCCACTGCCTTAAGGGCCTACAATGGGCAAATCGTCTGAACTGGACAATGGGGTCAATGGAAGAATGTCTGGTGACCTCTGTTCTAATGAATCTAATCTTCTGTTCCATTTGGCTGGCAGTATACATGTGCGTCTTGGGAGGAGATGGCACCAGAATGCACTGTGGCAAGAGGGCACCATCTTCAGGAATGGTCGAGGAACATCATTGACAGTTTCTTTAACTGGACCTGCATGTTTCCCTATCCCATGTTATTTCATAGTTGTACTTGAAATAATGTGTACAAGTATTAAACGTGTATATTTATACCTATACGTTTAATGGCAGTTGAATACTGCTATACATAACCATCACGTAAAGTCGCATTTGCAGGCTTTCATCAAATGGAACAAAAGATGCTATTATACTGTTTCGAGATGGCAATCTTTTCAAAATATTACTGTATTATTTTCGGTGTTGCAGTGCTTGAGATTGGCAGAAGGTTACCAGAGGGGTATTCAATCAAAGTCGCTAACGAAAGCGGCGCTTAGTTTATTAAGCCCAGTTAGAACTAACGCCAACTTCGACTTGAGGCTAAAGCCGTTCCATTGACCCAGTTCAGCCGCGCCTCGCTCAGGCTAGCTCAAGCCAGGCTTACGTTATCGTGGATTACGCGCGCTCACGAGATATGTAACCAGGCCAGAACCGTGAATGTCGAATCATGGATCAAATATCCGAAAAGGACAGAGCGGGATCTTTTCCAGAGGCAAACAGAAGCTGCTTTTGGAGGTCTATGAGGAGTACAGGCATTACTCAAAAAGGGAACACCGTAAACGTTAATAAAAAAAAGGGAGGCCGCCTGGCAATAAAATCGCAGATCCTTCTAATGAATAAGTTGTATCAAGCATAACATAATTAAATGTAATATTGACCGCAAGGTAACGTGTCGGACTTGCACCCGGTCGTCCAGGGTTCAAGCCCCCCTAATTAGTGATTTAGGAAAGATTACTGGAGAAATCAGAAGACGTTTCATGCCATTTATTTTCCATTTCTTTGAATATTCTAAATTGACTGACCATAGTACTTTTCTTGGCTGCCTGCCGAGAAACTCACCTGAATGGAATTTATGTGGCTGCAATTTCCCATGCAGCAGTGTCTTGGTCATTGTGAAAAAGGCATATCACTAACATTAATATTAACATTTACTTTACCATGGTTTTTTGCAAGTTATATTTGGGTTCTCGGGATATTGTAAGACATATTTATTATATAAAGTAAATTGCCACATTTCTCTGATATAAAGGAAATTACAAAAATAAGAATTCAATGTAGTGCCCAGGACGCAAACTCGGGTCGCCCGTACTACAGGGCAGATGCTACATCACTCACCCAACTGCTGGTTCCCAATTTTGATAGAATACATATTTTTGTCTAAAAATGTGTTTTAGAAAATATCCACGATAGCAATAGATAGTGATTCATTTAATTATTTTATTTGCATCATTTAATCTTAGACCCTTAGTGAAAATATAGTCTGTTCATATATGCTCATATATGTACTTCATATATGTACATTATGACAAACCGTGAGGACTAGGCTTGGTGGAACCTTCTGATGGTACGGTTGTTTCCGACAGAGACTTCTCTGAAACACCGCTCAAGTAAGCCTGACAGTTAGCCTGGTACAGACCAGGTTAATTTGGGCGGATAAATTGCCATGGTTACTTAGCGGAGATTCCCTTAAGTCACGTTGATGGAACGCAACTATAGCTTCAAGTAGCGAGGCTAAGCGAAATAAGCCTGGTTTTGCCCTTAGCTTGGTTGATGGAATACCCCCCAGGTGGTAAAAATCCATCTTTTATTCTAAATTGCCAATATTGGAGTGTAGTTAAGCCTCTATGCCACCAGGGGGAATCACAACACCACATAAACCCAAATGTAGCTCTCATATTCAGGTCTCCAGAACTGTGTTCGCTTTAGGGGACGTTGATCAAGTTGGTTATTTGGATGCAGTGGAGGTGAGATGTTTTGAATAATAACAGATGCTCTTCCTCTGGGTCAAAGACTCAACAGAAATAAAAACAAACAATAAAATACCTAGCACTTTATGCAATATATTTGCTAATATTCTGTTATTTGTTATCAATAATATTGTGTGTGCGTGTGCGTGTGCGTGTGCGTGTGTGTGTGTGTTTGCGTGCGTGCTCGCGACAATACGACGTGTAGTTGCGCTGTCACTTGGTGTGTGTGCGTGCGTGCACACTACAGCAATGGGTGTGGGAGGAAGGGTGTGTTGTCTTTGATGGCAGGCGAGGTGCGCAGATGATTGATAAGCACTGTATTCTTAAGGTTGGAATCCTCACCACATCAATAGCCTGAATTAGGTTTTGCAAAAGGGATCAACTTTATATCCCTACAGCACTATGAATGGCATGACGCAATGTCTGCTGCAAAACAAAATAATTCAAAGGCAGCGGCATTCTTTCTTTTTCAAAGAAGTTGTACCTGGCACTACACACTATTCATTGATGCAATTTGCATTTATTTAGGTTGCTTACCTCAACCCCCAAAACAACAGGACTCATTCATCCACTGGGGGTTCCACCTCCCCCACTGAAGGTACGAGTCGTGCAACCAGGTTTACAACGAGGTTGGACCTGCGTATGTAAACGTCCTTGTAATCTGAGATGAACGTGGACTTGAGCATTTGAAATGATCCCACACTGTGGTATGTTCCCCATGCCCTGTTTCCCTCACTGTCAAGACCCCGGAAGGCAGGTACCTAGCCGGCCTGTGTCCCGCTGCAAGTAGTTGTGGCTGTGGAAGGGTGGGGTTGGGTGGGCTGGGGTGAGCTAGGGTGGGGGTGGGGAGGTGCAGCACAACTGTAATGAGGAGCAGTAATGACAGCATTCACGTGGGAATCACACAGAGTTCTCTTTGTCCCTCGGCCACCTGGGGACCAACCATAAGAGATCTCTCGCTCTCTTACCTCACGCTCTCTCTCTTACCTCACGCTCTCTCTCTCTCCCACTCGCTTTTCTCTTACCCACTCTGTTGCCACCTTCCCTCTTCCACTCACCGTATCGCTCTGCCCCCCCATCCATCTCTCTTCCTCTGTCTCAAACACGCACACAGACACTTGCTCACACGGGGTTGGCTATACCACGTAATAATACAGCAGTCATGCAAATAAATTGATTTAAATTGGTTTCCAAATACTAGACAATTTAGTATTTGCCCGCCAAGGCTGGTGGAGCGTGGCGTGACCCGGGGCGACATGCTCGCGGGCAGAGAGGGAATGGCAGGTAGAAGTACAAGAAGTGTCTTGTTTTGTTATTGTCCGTCAAAGCCTTTTGAGGAAGGAGGATTTTGTTTACTCGCCGACTATACTGTCTGGCTTTTGCTTTGGATTATTGACGAAAAAGCGGTCTCAGAGTTGTCTGAGGCCTTTGTTTGTCATGTTGTTGGCACCGTTATCTGATGTATTTTAATCCATCCATATTGATATGCAGGAGCGTCATTTCTGAAGGTGTAATGTATCATAATGCCGGCGACTGGTAGTAAGTTAACTACCGGTATACGGTCCAATGGGAGTCCCACCACTACAGGGAGGTCACTGTGGTGGTCTCAGGTGGAGCTACCTGTAGGTAACGTGTGTGTGTGTGTGTGTGTGTGTGTGTGTGTGTGTGTGTGTGTGTGTGTGTGTGTGTGTGTGTGTGTGTGGTGTGTGTGTGTGTGTGTGTGTGTGTGTTTAACAATACACGCGATCCTTCACATGTGTTACAGCAGGCCGCCTATCTCAGCCGTCTCCCCTGTCTTTCCTCTCAGGTTCCTCACGTCTTAACCCCCCCCCCGCCCCTCAGTCCAGGACTGAACGGGTTGTGCGCGTTGCATTGTGTCGGTGTGAATGGAGCAGCAAGTGGTGAGCGGTGTGTGTATCGTTCCCCTGACAATGAGGAGCGGCTCCTCTTTGTTTCCCTTCATGTGCGTCAGGAGCCGCGCTCTCGTTTCATTCTCACCATTAAGGTGCCGGCACAACGCGCTTTGATGTCGCGCGGGCGGCGTGCACGGGCGGCGTGCACGGGCGGCGTGCACGGGCGGCGTGCACGGGCGGCGTGCACGGGCGGCGCGCACGGCTGTCTGAAATGTTAAGGAAACTGTTAATAACATCCATCAAGGCTTGTTGTAGGATGGCATAAGAAGGGGACAGAGGAGCTCACCTCTGCATACATGAGATCCCCTGGTAAAGAATGCCAGGTTTTTTGTAGTTTGCACCCCTATACATGCACACATTATTTCTTCCCTGCATGCCTCTGTGCACCCCATGCGTGCACCATACATGCACACTCATGCATGCGTTGGTGCAGCCTTTTTAAAACTGATGGATGGTTTGCTGCTCCTGCAGTGAATACCCAGCAGTGACGTGCTAGCGTGTCGTGTTTAACGGGATACTTAACCGCGCGGTTAATACAAACCTTTGGTGCGCCGCTCACACACCTTCTCTCTTCTCACGAACTTACCGGTCTAACGGTCGGAACGCGTTTTTCACTTATTAAAACAACAATCCTCCCGCCCCCTGAGATATGTAGCCTGGCCTGAGATGTGCTGCATGTGCGTGTGCATGCGTGTGTTTGTGTGTTAGTATACTTGCATTATGTCGTTTTTGCGTAGGTGGCGCTTTGTGTGTGTGTGTGTGTGTGTGTGTGTGTCGGTGTGTGTGTGTTTGTGTATGTTTGAGATTGTCTCCACCCATTCAACTCCCACTGGCTTAGCTCTCGGTGACGGGAGCACACAGGTGCCAGGGCATAATCTCTCTAAGAATACGTCTCTCTTCTGTTCACCGTCAAAGCAGCTTTTGTCTTTTCCTTAATGGCTTTTTTTTTTTGTCTGTATGTCCACCTTTCACCTACATTACCTCTTCATCCTTCTTCCTGACTCAGGGTGACCTGCTCACTGCACACACACGCACCAACACACACAAGTACCCGCACACACACAACACTCATCCGCACACACACACAGGCAGGCCATTTCTTGGGATGACGGCCATTGCCCAATGTTTCTTTATATCAGAGAAGAGGTCAATCCAATATGATTAATTTAGTTGAATCGATGACATCCTAGAAGGCTCTTCGGTCTTCCCGCTCAGTAGCGTTGACCTCATGGGCCCGGACGTATTGACCAGGATGTGCAGGGCAGGGCGTCTTGTTTCAAGCGATCAAACTTGCTTGGTAACAGTCCCTCCCAGACACCTTGGCCTTTCCTCTGCGCTCTGCGTCAGCCTCCTCCTCCTGTCCTTCACCTCGGCGCTATTGCTGTGGTCGGCCCAGGCTTGCGTTACCGCGACAAATGCTTCTCTGCATGTGTGTTTCTATATAAATAACACCAGTTGCTTGGTGGGGGAGACGGTAGAGAGGTTTACCCTCATCCCGGTCGTTCACTTAGGGTTGGCAGGATAGTGGGTGAAATGTCTTCCGCTCCAGGTCAGACTGATATCTATCCTGGCGGGGATGATGATGTTGACGATGATGATGGGCTGTGTACCACAGGAGGAGGCACAGAGCACTTTTTCCCCCCCATGTGTGTCTCGCTGAAGTGCTTTGACATTCATTAGCTTGCACTCAGACGTGTGTGTGCGTGTACGCGCATGTGTGTGTGTAGTTGTGCAAGATAATCCTGCATCCTGCGCCTGAGCCCAGGGAGGCATGTCCAAAAAATGTAGCGACAAGTCGGGACAGGCTATTTGAACCCTAAATATATCTGGATCTGCTCTGGGCCTAAATAGTCACAAGCTATACCTTTATTGCTCCCAATAAGGAGTGTACAGATTAATGTGGTTACTTTCAAAAATGGCGGCGGCCGGCATGAAACGGTTCTTACTCCTGAGAATGAGGAGGAGAAAATGCGCGGCCAGTTGAACCCTGGCTCTCCCCGTCGGTACGTCAACAGAATGGGGCCGGCTGCAGTCAGCCACAGTTTGTGTATTGCTCGTTTCCTATATCGCTTCCTGTGCGTGTGTGCTGCAGAAGAATAATTGGAGTGCCCGGCGAGACTAGCGGTTTAGACCCTGTTCCTGCCATTAATCAGGGACGGGGGGTTCCTCCTGGAGGGGCTTCACGGACCCTTGGCAACCCCCCCCGCTCTGCTCTCCCTCCTCCTCTACTTCAGAAGCAGCCCTGTCTTCCTCTCTGCTCTCTAGGAATCATTTCCTTGTATAGCCCCCTCTATCCACTCTGTCCCTCTGTCGCTTTTTCTCTGTCTTCTACACTCCCTTTGTCTCCCCCACGCTCTCTCCCTCGCTCTCTCTGCCCCTGCACTTTGTCTCTCTCCGTCTCTCTGGTGGTTGTGAAGCGCTGCATGCCCTCTCATCACAACCTCTGAGCAAACTGCTGCTGTGATGCATATTCCTCTACGTTCCCCAACACTAGGGGTGTAACACAAAAGGCACGGTACAGGACGGTACGGTTCATAGTCAAGGGGAAAATTTAAAAGAACTGCTTGTTGTCAACATCGGAGAATGGCCGTAGATCAGCAGCAATGAAAACACCAATAAACTTTGTTATGGCATTTGCATTTCGGAATTCCCAGACAGGGATTGTTGAAAAAGTGTCTTGAGCTGGGTTTGCACAGCTTGTTTTTTTTTCCACAGCAATGGTGATAATAACACCTTGATGGTGCCTTTTCAAATGCGTGTTAAAGTGCTGAACGTAGACACGGACAGCCCTCTCCGTAGCCGGAGAGCCTGTCGGAGACCCTCTCCGTAGCTTACGTGCACATGTAATATTTTTTAACTGTCCGTCGACGCAATGGAGACGGCAAGGCCTGTCATTGGTCCTCTAACAAAATCATTTCCGGAATCACGTCTCCGTTTTGACTTTGCACCTTAATTACTTTGTACATTGTTTACTCTGCACATTAAGGACCAATATAACACCAAGTAAGATTTGAAAAGCTTTGGAAGTTTACTGCTTACATGATTTGTATTCAACATTAGTGTTGGCTCATTCGCGAACGAACCGGTTCGAATGAACAAATCTTTATGACGAACGAACCAAACCATTTCGAAACTAACGACCCGGTTCGTTTCTATCGTTCGTCTCGTTCACCACGATTCACCGGAAACTGAACAAACGAGTTTCCGGTAGCACGGACTCCACCGAGTCTGGCTGACTGTCAATGATGCGATTCACCGTTACAGGAAATCAGGCGGAACGAACGAACGATTCGCAAACGACTCCTCCCAGACCCACAACTCGCTGACTCGCTGACAGTTCGTTCACTCACGAGAAGACTCCGAAGCCGCCGCCAGGCGCCACCATTTGCGCCATTTCGAATTTCAGCCGCCACCAGCCAATAATTGTATAAGCCAAAATAAGCCGCCATGTGATAAACTTTGTTTGAGCCAGCTAGAATTATTTGCATAGAGTAATAATTCTATCACATAGGGCTTTGACTCCGAATGTGAATGAAGTATTGATTAGACAGCGATTTATTAGAAACCTAATAAACCGTTGGAACATGCAAGACCGGTAACCATAGCAACGGCGGTAAACAAACCTCGCAAAACCCAATCCAGGTCTTACTGAAGGCATTTAATGGTCAAAATATTATTGATAAATATTTGAATATTAATAAACAAACAAACTTCGAATATGATTTTTGGGCAAAAGTCAAAGCCCTGTCACATAGAGACATACGCACGAAAAATTCAGCCATTTAGGTTTTGGCTGAGCCGGCTAGCCAGCCAATAACTTCATCAGCCAGCCATTATTCTCAAAACAAATGGCTTCGGGGTCAGAGACCGACTGAGAGACGTCACGATTGTAGCCCAAGGTTAAAGAGGAAAACTCAAATGTGTTATATTGGCTTTGATGATGATGATGATGATGATGATGATAATAATAATATTAATACACATACTATTACGTTCTTAATAGGGTTACCAACTTGTAAAAACATTGAATTACATTTCCAAAGCTTCCAGTACTGGAGCTGAATAAATGGAACACATTGTTGCATGCACTGCACCAGGAGTAGGTTATATATTAGTTATAAGTAGGCTTTACTTAGTTAGCTTCAACGACAGGGGCAGATGGTGTATAGGGGCGATTTGCGCGACGCACTACCAACTGGGAGAAAGAGGATTTTTCTTTTTCTAAAAAATTCTATCACGGCAAAAGTAGTTTTCAGTGTTCTAGACATATTATCTGTCATTGTCCAATCAGAATCGTCAGATTCAAATCGTGTTTCAAATGGTACCGCCTCTATGGGCGAATTCATCGACGTGGAAATCTCCCAAGCCTTCTCCGTTGACTCTATGTTAAAACTTTTTTTTTCGGAAATTGAGCCTTCAATGCATTTTCAATGGAGATTTGGGACTCGCCCTAACGTGCTTGCGTCATACGAAACCTTTGATCAAGTCACTTGCTGATTTCAACATGGCTGCAAATGTGCGCAATTCCGTTTCGTCTCTCAAAGGAAGTTCCTTTCTTTTTAGTCGACGATCCAATTCAGAAAAATTGGCATTAAAACAATCAGGACCTCCTAGACCAAAATTAATGATTAAACAAATTTCTACAAAGGGGGGAAAGTCCTACACCCGAGGATTTTGAACAAATTGGTACGAGAAAAAAAGCTGGCTAGCAGGTTGTGAAGAAGCTAACGTAGTCTTCTGCTACCACTGCCTACTTTTCCACCCTATATTGTATATAGTTATCTGCAAACCTATGGGGGCATCATGCCTTCAGTGTGCATATTGTATATAGTTCTTTGCAAACCTATGGTGGCATCATGCCTTCAGTTGAACAACAACTTGAACAACCACACATAAAAGGTTGCACATATTATATTGATATTTTATCGTATTTGTCTAAATGCAAACTTAACTGTAGATAGATTTATGAGTGAAGTTAACAACACAATAGATTGTCCGTAACACACTCACCCCTTTTAGAATCACATTCTCTCACTCTCTCACAAACACACATACAGATAGAGACAGAGAGAGAATGTTAACTTGTGTATAATTCCCAACTATTATTGATGTATTTGCACTTTTAATCTTGCTGAATTCTAAAAGGCAAATAAATTAAGTAAAAACTTAGTTCCCCGGCTCCATTCGTCTTTGTAAGGAAAAGTTCTATTTTGCCTTTATTATTTTGTCAGAATGCTTCTGGTGCATTCATCTGTAAAACGCCAAAAAGTCTTCGGGTTGAGGAGGGTCCCAGACCCCCCTACAGGGGTTTGGTTTACAAACTTTTTTCCCCCCCTAAAATAAAATTCACCAGCCGCCTGTTCAACGATACACGATATATTATATTATAATATAAATAAAAAATAACGATATAAGTGGAACGTCCATGTAGGCCTACGCAGCAGCACTACGCGCAGGTGATGCCGCATGATATGCCGCACGGCATACCATTGTTCTATCGTATTATCTCGGAGGGAAAGTAAAGCCTCAGGTAGTTCGTTACATCGTTTCCACACCATTCGATTCACCGGAAACTCGACTGAATGGAGGAGTCGTTCGCGAATCAGCCTAGTTTCCGGTAGTGGTGAATCGCATCGTGGAATGCACGCCATTGCACGGTTCTCACCTGAGTTGGTGCTTCCGGAAACTCGACTGAACGAACAAACGATTCGCGAACGACTCCTCTTGGCGAACTGAATCACGCGAACTGGTTCACGGAAACGAATCACTAAATCCACCACAAGTCAACATATAAGATCGATCGGGCAGCAAATTGCATTGCGTACCAGACATCGTTGGAGAACTGCGAATGCTGAAGGGGCTAAATGGTACTTTGGCTAAATGGTCCGGAAGGAACTCCGACTTCAAGTTTTCAAATTCCGCATTCATTGCAAAACAAGCCTTTACATTCGCCATATTACCGCTATGTACACCACATTTACTCACCGCGGTCCACGTCTTTAACCACCCAGAAGTGCCTGTACCCGTGACGGTTCGGTACCAATACGTGTATCGTTACACCCCTACCAACACATAAGGCATTCTGTTGGTATCCCAAGTGTTTTATAAGTCATTTGCCGTCCGAGGGAATGACAGTAACGTTCTGTGTGCGTTCACGTCAGAAGCAAATTGAGCTGCCAAATCACCGGAAGTCATTCACTTTATATGGGCAAGATCGACCAAAGCGACACAAGCGTCAAATACGCTAAGACTGCTTAACTCTATGCAAATTACTATGACGCATTTCGGTGGCAAAATACTGACAGCCAATCGGAATGTAGACGCTCTTCGCTTCCGTGGATCCCAGGGAACACCGAACACCGGCCCTTTGGTTCCTACCTACTTTTTTGGTTCCAGTTGAATTTTTTATTTATTATTTTATTTGTATTCTTTTTGTAGCTTTAAATAAAGCCCCTTAATAAATGTAATTACTAACTGTACATTAAAAAGTATTTCTGCTCAATTTAAAAGGTTGAATCTACTCATGACTCAATGTTTGTATACAGCGTGCTCGCAGGCTGTATGTGCGCAGGCTTCATGTGCTCCACTTTTTTCTGTGGAGAACCAGCGCCTTGAATATTTACTACAGCGTTTCTACAGCTTGATTCGGTTTCGCAATGACTCCGTCTTTACAGAGATATTCCTGAACCGCATAAAACAAAACCGGATTCGGCTCAGTGTGGACGGGGCCTAACGCCTCGTGACCACTGCACCGTCAGTCAAAGGACGTCAGAAGGCGTGGCTGACGGATGGGGGAGCTTTCCAGGGTTGTCAGAGCCCGAGTAGAGTCACAGTGCTTAAATTTGCATACGCGATCTGATTGGATGACGGATCCGTCGCTGCCGAAAAAGTTGAACATTTTTCAACTTTCTGACGGTTTCGAACGCTCCAACTGAACGGACGGATCCACAATGCATTGCGCGTCCGTCCCCATTCAAAGTCAATGGGTAACGGACAACTGACGGAGGTAGTGGGCACGAGGCTTAAGTGTTCCTAAAGTCTGCTTAAAAGAGGTCAGAAAGGCGTCTCTCTCCCCTGCTGGTTGTCACCCATCTTTTGGCTCTTGTCTGAAGTGCTTTTATGGGTGTTCTTATTGGAATATACTCATATTGTCAAATAAGCCAGATGCATAAAATGCATGTCAGGAAACTAATTTTGCAGCAACAAAATGTTTCTTTAACTGCCTTATCAGGGTCTCTGTCTTGTATGTGTGAAGTGAATTGGTCCGGTCTTGTCCATCTTCTCTCCACCTCCATCCTCTTGATTCAATTCTTATTTAAGGAGCCTATTAATAACTGTATTTCTATAATTATATGTTTGCATTTATTTTAAAATGAAATAGTTATTGTGATATTTCAGGTTAGCAAAAATGTATTGGGTAGTGCTTCATAAATATCCATAGAATATACTGGTTTGACCTCTGCAGCAGGGTCAGATGTGGTCCATCTACAGAAAAGATCAGCTCCTCAGAGGGGCAGCAGAGTGAGCTCATGGGAGGAGAAGAGCCTCCTCTCACCTATGGAGAGGAGTTGACTCCTCTTTCCGTTCAGAGGCCCGAGTGATGCGGCCACTTCCATTGACAAAAGAGGCAGCAGGAGTGTGTTACATTAGTCGGTCATATCAGCGGGCAGGGCAGACAGCGTTTTGGACGAGCTGTTTTTTGCCCGTAACCCCGCTATAGTGCACTTTGTCCGATGCATTTGGGAAGTGCTCTCTAGCCGGGTAATCCAATTGGACAAATTGATTGAGCCGTTAAAAGCCTTTCTTCCTCTGACCGAACCGATCAATAGCAAGATGCCAGTGGTTAGCTTTAGCTGAGCTGGTGCATTGTTGCCAGGCTCATTTCCTGTGTAGGGTTTCATTGGGCGCAATCAATACATCCAGACAGCTAATTGGATGAATCACCGTCACGTTCTCCTCCGCTTCCTGCTTTTCAGAATAAAAGCGTGGAAATGGGTTGATATGGAAAGGTTCTCTTGGTAACAAGCCATAACAGGATGCATTGTGAAAATGTTTTTTTTGTCCCCTGGTGATTGTCATTGTTGTGTCAGTCTCAATGAAGTGAAGTGCATGTGTAAAAATATGAGGGCTAGAGAGAGACACACACACACACACACACACACACACACACACACACACACACACACACACACACACACACACACACACACACACACACACACACACACATACATTTCTAACCTTCTCCCTCCCCTGGACAGGATGACCAAGTGTGATGTGAAGAACTACCTGGAGAAGGTTTACAGTGTTCCAGTAGGAGCGGTCCGCACTAGGATCCAGTTTGGTGAGTGCACACATACTGTACGTTACACACCTGGCTATAGAGCAGGGTTATCTGTTGCTAACGGGCCTGTGGAGAACACTCGATGGATTTGCCATTAGTTCGGGGGCCCGTTCTGGTTCTCCATACCAAAATGTACCCGGGTCAACACTTC
Source organism: Melanogrammus aeglefinus (assembly GCA_900291075.1). Lineage (NCBI taxonomy): Eukaryota > Metazoa > Chordata > Actinopteri > Gadiformes > Gadidae > Melanogrammus > Melanogrammus aeglefinus. Next base: position 65,650 of record OLKM01000907.1, read on the forward strand.
CAGTTGAGGTCCTCTGGTCCTGTGGATCCTCTGGTCCTGTTGATCCTCTGGTCCTGTGGATCCTCTGGTCCTGTGGATCCTCTGGTCCTGTGGATCCTCTGGTTCCTGGATCCCAGGGCAAACTCATGACACACACACACACACACTTTTTACACCGCCAAGCCAGTAAGGTCGCAGCTTAGCAATTTCACTGCCTTGACTGTGTAAAACCGAGGGGGTAAAATCCCCCGTTGTCACGGAGCGGCTTTCTTGGTTCACTTGAGGAGTTGAGGCTTTTCTAAAGACCTCTTTAAAATAATTGGCATACAAAAAATGTTTTATTTTTTTTATGATTCAAGAGGCTCTGATGCAAGAATGAGTATACATCTGAGTGTAGGCTAAAACGCGACTAATTATTTCCAAGTGCAAAAACGGCAACATATTCTTAATTTTTTAAAAAGGTTGCACATATTAAATTGATATTTAATCGTATTTGTCTAAATGCATACTTAACTGTAGATAGATTTATGAGTGAAGTTACCAACACAATAGATTGTCCGGATAAAAAGTCTTCCTTGTAGATCGCACCATCTTTCCCTGTTTTTGATTAATGCGACTGCATCACGATCTATCCCATGATCAGCAGCTCGCGGATTTCACTGTCTCTCCAGTTAGAACTACTCGTATTCATATTGCTGTGCTGTCTCTGTCTAGACAACGCAGCAACCAAGTCCCGCCCCTGGAACCATGGAGCGGTCTAATCTCATTTACATCACATTGAAACCGGCAATGTGTTCAGGGTCCGGGAGGGTCAATTGGGGTGCCAGCTCAAGCCTGCGATTTACCTCGGGCAGTGTAAATCCAGGACCATGCCGGGAAAAAGGCGAGCATAAGACGGGCATATTTGTCAGTGTAAAAACGTCTAAAGACACACACACACACACACACACACACACACACACACACACACACACACACACACACACACACACACACACACACACACACACACACACACACACACACACACACACACACACACACACAGTAAGTGTGGAAGAGTGTGGAGAGTGGAACGGGGAGAGCGTCTGACGTCATTCAACAGCGCATTGTGTAATTACGTTTTACTGCGCACGTAGGGCACCAAGTAAGATTGATAACTATTACATTACAATTTTCAAAATATATAAATTAATAACGAACAGGTCCACCGTCGTTATTTCGCAACCCCCCCCCCCCCCCAACAATCGAATATTCGATTATTCGTTCATACCCCCTACTGATTATTCGACCATGAAAAATTTGACTTTTTCACATCCCTAACACACACACACACACACACACCAGAATGTTCTTTTTTGCAGATATTTGCTGTTCATTTAAACTTGTTTATTTGGACAATGTATTAAAAAGACCCCAGGCACTAGAGGTCTTCGGAAAAAACCGACAACCCGAAAACCCGAGGTTCCGACCCGACCCGGCTCGGGTTTGGGTCCACTCACAAGAAGTAGGGCTGTCAAAATTGCTCAAAAATGACATTCGAATGTTCGTTTTGAAAAAAATCACGAATTCGAACTATTCGAATATCTGGTTGCCTATTTTACGCAGTTGCCGTCAATATGTCAATAATGCGACAAAACCATGGTTCAAATTAGTGGGGGATATATATATATCCTATAAACAGCCCAGTAACGTGGAGGCCTAATCATGAAAAGCCACAACTTTGTATGGCTTGCATTTCACCACCACACCTGCAAGCGCGCAAACTATAGTAATCTGAAGAAGACGCCCGCTTCTGAATGTTACAAAGTATGCTATTGGTAACGTTCCTTGCTTTGCTTACCATTTATCGACAAGGCCTATTAAAATCGATAAAGAAAAAAATGCATGTCGCCTACGTCTTCCACCATGTCAGCGAAAGGGCCAGCACTACGCACCGTTCGGATTCATGAAAAAAATGCTTTCTCGGACTTTGCCGAGAACTCTCCCGGTTGCGCCGTGGACAGATGTGCCCGCATGTTGCTGGTTGTTGAGTGGTAGGCCAATTCAACTTTGCACAGCTTGCAGAAATAACCTTATGCCTTGGCTCAACAATTTTTCCCCGCTGAGCCCAAAAGCCAAAAAACCTCCACACGGCACTTGTAAGGTTGCGGGGGGTTATGATCTCCCTCCCCGACTCTGATGCAGCCGCGACGTGTTCTGTATTTTCAGCCATTTTTCATCTGATAACGGTTTTTCCACATATAATCATGATGTAGCTGTTTTTGGTTTTTTGCGTTTGCTTGTGATTGGTTTACATTTCCCGGGTATGTGTGCGTATGCGTACAGTACGTACAGTATCAGATCACGTACAACTTCCCGCGCACATGCACGTACAGTAGTAGCCTATCAGATTACGCTGTAGGCCTACAGTAGCCTATCAGATTACTTTGTACAGTATGTGTTCTATGTTTGCCGTCTCGTTGAGAGTGCTGGTGGGCGGCGGCTTTCGCTGGGCATTTCCTTACTTTAAAACGAGGGACATCGCGAACAGACAGAGGCTCATTCACAAAGCAGATAGAGGCGCTTGTACCGCGGGAGTGTTTTTTCACATTCGAATATTCATTTTCACGTTCGAATTCGCGTTTTTGGATACATATTCGAACGAATATTCGAACCTCGAATATTCGTTGACAGCCCTAACAAGAAGTGACTCCGGGGCCGGGTCGGAACCGGTTGAGTTTGTCTCGGGTCTCGGGTCTCTTGTCGTGAAAGGCCGGGTCCTACAGTACCCGAGAGGACCCGGCGATGGTTAAACAATTGAGTTGCCGTAGCGCGTTGTTCCCGCGGTAACGTTACGCTCTGCAAAGCACAATGGAAACTCCAAAATTATAATGTTAAATTAAACAAGAGGAAATGTTCTACTGGATAATGATTAGCGTTAGCAACGGCTAAGAAGAAGTATTACAGTACCTGACCATCTAAACAAGAAAATGACAACGTGGATTTATTTATGTTTACATCACGTTATGGCCAGGGGTGGGGGCTGGCAGCGGCCGCAGCCACAACGTTTAGGTAAGAAACAGAAAGTAATTGCTTATAAAAACAAGTCTTATTTAACGCTAGACAACTTGTATTAAATCATAAAGCAACTCGGGCATTTTGGGTCCACGGGTTTTTAAGGGTTCGGTTCTGTTTCGGAACTCGTATTTACAATAATGGCTCGGGGCCAGTCTGGTCCGGTTCCAATTTTCTCGGGTCCATTTCGGCTCGTAACTCATATTTACAATAATAGCTAGGGGCCAGTCGGCTCCGGGTCCAATTTTCACGGGTCCATTTGGGTTCGGGTCTGTCAAATTGGACCCGTGAAGACCTCTACCAGGCACAATGAGATGCATTGCCCTGGATTATTGCCTCCTGAGCCACGTTTTCACCAAAGTGATCAGGAACTTTGTGTCCCAGGAACCATACCTCAAGGGACTTAAAGGTTACTCCTGCCCTATGTTGTCGGTTAACTTGATCGTGCAAACTTCCATACACTCGTACGATTAAAGTGTTCTGCCAATTCATGGTCAACCATGGCGGAGATAATCCCCTCTGCAAGTCTTAACTTGTTTTGGAAGTACCAAAGACAATGGTGAATCCAACACAGACTTTTGCGAATTGTCTTGAACGGCGCGGCGCGAATGATGTGCACCAACGATGCAGATTTGTCATTCGCTTGAGTTTAAATACTTGAATATTCCTGTGCATTACCCTTAATGAGTGGCGTGGCACAAACAACCTGGTTCATGCAGATTTCGATAGGATTCGCCGATATGAACATTTTGGCCGATTCCGATATTAAATTAGCTGTTTTGGCCAATAACCAATATTTACCAATATCGATATGTTTGTTTTTTTTAATTCTGAGATGATAAAATTTTTATACAGACTGAAAATAATGTAAACTGAATTTTTGAATATCTTCCTTTTATTCTCAGAACGTATTTAACTTCCAATTAACAAGGTTACAGAGCTACCATAAAACATAACCAACCTTTGTCAACCAACCTATACTCTAGGCATATAAACGCGTTGTCTGATTACAGTTTAATTCATTTTCCACAATTTACCAGCTCTCGTTATGAAGAATAATCACAGCGCCATTCGTTTCAATGGAAATCGCGACGGTCTTAGCTTTCAACAGTGTACATATTTATATTTCGAAATTCATCCCAGCCTTTATACCACAGATACTCTAGGACAGGGGAGCCCAAATTCTTCCCTGTGGAGGGCCAAAATTTAATTGGGGGGGGGCTCGTGGGCCAAAATCTGAATTTTTCAGTATATTAAGTTAAATATGGGTATAAATAGCATGTGTGTGCAAAATCAACACTATCACAAGGTGTTATGGCCTCCAAACCATTAAATAAAACTCAGTGGCTTGAATTGAAGACCCCAACATAAAAGAAGGACACCAAAAAATAGGATGTTTTAACAGGTTTTATTAACCAAGTATTCCCACCAGGAAATAAACATCCTTAAATGAAACCACAGCTGAAATGCAATATAAATACTTTGCCACATAAAGAAGTCTGCAAACCAAAAGGGACCTGGAGATGCCAGACAAACTCAACTCAACTCCCTGCCTGACAAAACCAAATTATAAACTAAAAACTAAACGGAAAAGTAGGACTGCCGGCCATCTCCGGGCCTAAATCGAAGATTACTGAAGGAAAGGGTATTTCACCGAGCATACTGTGGGACTAAGGTGTTGCCGGGTCTGGTGTTCCTCCAGCAACTGACTTTGCTGGCTTTATAAAACAGGCTGGTAATTGGGCGGTAGCGATCTCAGATTTGCTGCAGGTGTGTCAGCCTGAGTGTGCCAGCCTGATGAGGAAGGAAAGACATGGGGGTTTAAGCACAGCACAGTGATTGAATGTCTGAGTGTCACAGTGAGTCATAGCCACACACCACACAAGGTAATTTAGAAAAATGAATAACACTGTTTATTGTGCTTCCCATTAATGTTCAAACAATAATAAATAAATCAGATCTATCTTCTTAGAATTAGAAAAATAATTGAAGCACTACGAAATATTTGAAGACAGACATGGAACATTACTAGGCCTTGGGCCCGTATCTTCAAATACAAATATTTTTTTAATGCAATAAAAGTAACACAGAACAGTAACACAGGACAGTAACAAAGTAACACAGGACAGAGCAGAACATACTCCGACACATTGGAGGTTCAGGCCTACACATTACGATTGAAGTAGTCCTATCAGTGGGAGACAAGAAGCCTGTCCTTGATTTTTACAAGTCTCTTAATATCAGCCTCCAGGTGACTAACTGACAAAGTGAGAAAGTTATGAAGGTGAGAGTCAGATAAAGCATTTCTCAGTTTGGACTTATTAAGATTCATCAGGCTGAATGCCTGCTCACAGACATAGGTACTTCCAAAGAGGGATAACATCACCTGTGCATATTTGCGGATCTTGCCATATCTGTGTGCAGGAACAGATTTGTAAAAGTCTGTGAAGAGAGCTCTCTAAACCGGCAAAGGAGGTCTGAATCAGACTGAAGTTCAAAAAGTTCCATTTGAAGCTCCTCACTGACTGCATCCACATTTACAGAAAATAGTTGCGCAAACAGCTCAAATGCTGTTTCGTTTCCACGGAAATCTTCAAAGCGATGGTCAAACTCCACCACAAGATCACTGAGACTGTTGCAGTATTTTGGTTTGTCTTCCTCCATCAACCCAACTTCTCTGAGGCTGGGAAAATGTGCCAAATTTCCTAAATGTACAGACACAAAGAGTGTCTCTACAAAAGTAACAATGTAAGATGCAAGGTTGTTCATTTGATTTTCAATTAAATACCAAACATCAATCAAATGAGAAAAAAAGGTATTTTGTTGTTTATGGCTGCAGTATAAATAAAATAAATACTGCTACTGTTATTGGATTTAATGCCTAGATTTAAATAGAACATTTATTCTCCACAAACAATGTTTGTAACAAATATAATAACATGGTAGCATGGTAACAATAACAAGCCTACTACATTGTTTTGTGTTCAATAATATATTCAAGTTAGATCTCACCTGTTAAGAGATGTCTGCTAAGCAACTGGAGCTTTTGCTTGAAGGCTCTGACATGGTCGTACAGCTGAGTGATTATCTGGTCTCTCCCTTGAAGCTGAAGATTGAGGATATTCAGCAGCTCTGTGATGTCCACAAGAAAGGCCAGATCTGCAAGCCAGTGATTGTCCGAGGCCACTTGGATGCTGTTCTCCTTTGTGGCTTGAAACACCCTGATTTCCTCACGGAGCTCAAAGAAACGTCGCAAAACTTTCCCGCGGCTCAGCCACCGCACCTCCTGGTGGTACAATACATCATCCTGCATCACGTTCTTTAGGCCGATATTCATAGCGCACAGTTGCTCCTGATGCAAAATGCAATGATATTTAAAAATCGAGCCACCACACTCATGGACTTTGTCCGACACAAGTGCAGTTAGGCCTGCTCTCTTACCGACCATGGCCGGGGCTCCATCAGTCGTGATGCCAGATAGGTTTTCCCACTTCAAACCGTTCTTGTCCATAACTTGCTGCACTGCCATAAAAATATCGATACATCTTGTCGTCCCTTTCAGTGTTTCAAGGCCCGCTAGTTCTTGGCACACTTCAAAGTCCTCATTGACACCTCGCAAAAACACCAGCAACTGTGCTGAGTCAGATATGTCGGTGCTTTCATCGGATGCGATAGAGAGGGCAGAAAACCAACCTGCTTTCCGGGCTATCTGGCCCCGAACGTCTTCGGCCATGTCCTCAACGCGGCGGGTCACCGTGTTCCGTGACAGGCTTATTTGAGAAAAAGACAGCTTCTGAGTTGGACACACAGCTTCAGCAGCAACTGTCAGACACTCTTTGACAAAATCACCCGCAGCAAAAGCGTGTCCATTTCTGACAATAATGTTGCTAATGAGATAACTTGCAAGGGTGGCATTTTCTTGTGCAGTGGACGGCTGAAGTAAAGTTTGCTGCTGTGTGTCTAGCTTCATTAGCAAGTTTGCTACCTTTACCTTTCCATCCTCGCCTGTAGTGGTGCAACGGTTTACGGGTTTCCCGTGATCCGTACGGATCAACCCCTACGGTTCGGGACGCAAGTGATCCGCGGATCGGCTGATTAAAAAAAGTTGTGTGTTCACGGGATCAGCGCATATTTAAAGGACAATTCCGGTATTAACAACATCAAGTATCGTAGCGAAATACAGTTTCGGTTGTGTTTTATTTGGGGTTCCGTAAATCCCATTGAAACGGGAACCGGAAGCGGACATGTTTATGTTTGGTTGTAGTCTTTTCGCTCTGTTCTCCATATCAAAAGTAGGGCTAGAGCCGAGCGAAAAGACTACAACCTACCCCCCTTGCATTGAGGAATGAGTTTTCCAACCGAAATCAATGGATTTACAAAATGCCAAATAAAACACGACAGGAACTGTATTTCGCTTCCATACTTGATGAAACAAAAGAAGATGAGGATGTCTGCATTGCCTTGGGAGAGTGTAGACTCTCCCAAGGCAATGCAGACATCCTGAATTGTAAATCCAGGGTTAGGGATTATTTACTGTCCATGTTAAAAAGAAGAAGGAATAAAGCCTCAGATTGCAGTTTTTTTTAAATATTGGCTATGCTTAAAGGAAGCTTTTTCACTTTATTTTGTTTTCACATATTTGAAGATTTTATTTAAAGTCACATTTGTCGTTTTATCTTTATTGCTGTTGTTGATCCGAAAAGGATCCGATCCGTGACTCAAAAACCGTGACACGATCCGAACCGTGAGTTTTGTGATCCGTTGCACCCCTTCTCGCCTGTGTATTTTGCAAACTGGTGAGAATGTTTAGTTTCATAGTGACAACGAATGTTGTAATACCAGACATATTGCGTTGGAATCGACCTTGGTAAATAAATAATCATGTTCCCAACGTTTTTTGAATTTCGTTTGTCTGTGTGCCACTGCCGCTCCATCCTTGCACCCTTTCACTTGCTCGCTGTCACTTCGGATTGGAGCGCAAAAGGATAGGAGCTGAACAGCGCCACCCTACCATCAATGTATCACAATGTTGTTCTATGGTCAGGAATGGAAGTGCACAATCAATAATATTAAGTAAGTCAAATAATCAAATAAAACAGATGTCTATAGCACTAGTTATGTATTTAAATGTACCATAAATACAAATGAAGTCGGAAATATGACCCATTATTCAAATAAAGCACAAACAAGTTTCATCTTCAGTGCCCTTGCTGATGGAAAGAGGTTTTCACTGAAAATCTCACGATACATGGCCTCATTCATTCTTTCCGTCACGGATCAGACGTCCTGGTCCCTTGGCAGAAAAACAGCCCCAAAGCATGATGTTTCCACCCCCATGCTTCACTGTAGGTATGGTGTTCTTTGGATGCAACTCAGCATTCTTTCTCCTCCAAACACGACGAGTTTTTACCAAAAAGTTCTATTTTGGTTTAATCTGACCATATGACATTCTCCCAATCCTATTCTGGATCATCCAAATGCTCTCTAGCAAACTTTAAACGGCCCGGACATGCACTGGCTTTAGCAGGGGGACACGTCTGGCACTGCAGGATTTGAGTCCCTGGCAGCGTAGTGTGTTAGTGATGGTAGCCTTTGTTACTTTGGTCCCAGCTCTCTGGAGGTCATTCACTAGGTCCCCCGTGTGGTTCTGGGATTTTTGTTCACCGTTCTTGTGAAATTACAGGCCTCTCTCATCTTTTTAAGAGGGAGAACCTGCACAATTGGTGGCTGACTAAATACCTTTTTGCCCCACTGTATATCTCTATATATCGTATTTTCCACACTATAAGGCGCACCGGATTGTAAGGTGCAACCTTCAATGAATGGCCTATTTTGGAACTTTTTTCATATAAAGGGTGCAACGGATTATAAGGCGCATAGAATAGAAGATACTGCAGTCAAATGTTTGACAGGGGTTGCATTATGCGTCGACTAGATGGAGCTGTGCTAAAGGGAATGTCAACAAAACAGTCAGATAAAGACGTCAAACTTTATTAAGCGTTCTGAAAACTCTGTTCACTCCCATGGTGACAATGTTCAAACGTTAATGTGCATATTAACAATATCTCCCAGCCTTGTTAAGTTGTAAACACGTAAAAGAAACAGTCTGATACCGCTAATTCAAACGTTAGTGCATAAGTCAACATTGTTCAGTTACGTATAACACGTAAAGCTCACTTTTTCAGTTCATTCCCCGTCCACCAATCCCTCGAATTCTTCTTCAGTGTCCGAATTGAACAGTTGGGCGAGTACGGCATCCAACATGCCCGGCTCCCTCTCATCATAATCCGAGTAAGTGTCGCTACTGCTGCCTGGCAGTTCAGTGATTATTCCTGCGTGAAAGCTCGGACCACAGTTGAGACTGATATATCAGCCCAGGCATCCACAATCCATTGTGAAATAGTGGCGTAAGTCGCCCGGCGCTGTCTCTCCGTCTTGGTGAACGTGTGTTAGCCTTCTAAGGCCCCGTCCACACAAAACCGATTTTTTGGTGAAACCGCAAGTCTTGTGCGTTTCGGCCGACCGTCCAGACGGAGCCGGCGAATCCGGTGCCTGAAACCGCACATTTCTGAAACCACCCTCGGAGGTGGTTTCAAATCTATCCGATTCGTGTGTACGCCTGAAATGCAAACGATTATGGAATTAGCCCCCCACCAGCTGGGGGACGTCAGAGTTGCTTTGAATTTTTTATTTATTATTATACAGCCCTCCTTTTGAAGAATAATCACCGCGCCATTTGTTTGAATGGGAATCGGGACGGTCTATACTTTCAAAATAAAGTGTACATATTTATAATTCGAAATTCATCCCAGTCTTTATACCACAGATACTCTATTGCATACTCTATTGGTCTATTGCATATAACCGCGTTTCCTGATTACAATTTAAGATAACAGCAAGGTGACAACATCGCTAATTAACACCGCAACAACATGCTGACAACATTGCAAATTAACCACACAGAGATAACCATGGCAACCGGTCAAACAAATTTTATTTTTGCAATCATTCTGCACGAGCATCCGCCGTGTTGATAAACAAATAATCCTCCTATACACATGGCCAAATCCCCCTCTGTCTCCGTCTCCCTCTCCCGACACACAAACAGCAACTAAAGGACATACATCGGTTGTGGATATCGGCCAAATTTTACTCATCAGACCTATGCCGATATGTTAAAAAATGACAAACATCGGCCGATACAGATATTAATGCCGATATGTTGTGCATCCCTAGATTTCGAGTGATCCCACTCACGAAAATTAATTGGCAGAAAGAAAAGTTGGTGTTCACAAGAGTTCCAATATTCTTCAAAACACTTGCAAGGTCAAACTTGTGTATTGTGAGTAGAATACTCACTTGGCCTTTGGTGTGATTGCACAGTTTGAACCGCGGCAGTGAAAGATGGATTCAACTCCCAACCTCGTGTAGCAAATTAATCAGATTCTGAGCCTGTGCCCCGTAAATAAAATTTCCTATGGATTTAGAGGATTCAATTATTGTGGAGTTTTATTTGTAATCCAAGGGTAAAAGGGTCTATATAATGTCAGTTGTTGGATGAGAGTGGTTAAGGTAAATGATTGTGCATTCTTTAAGTCATCCCTGTTTTGGAGATTTTTGTTTTCGAGGTAGTTTTTCCGATTCATTAACTCAAAGTAGGCTATCATTCTTTTGGAGGAAGTGAGTAACTGCTCAACCGATATTCACGTCTCTGAGTGCAAGTAAACATTGGCTTGTAGCACCGACTGCTATCAAGATGAATGATCACCGCATAAAACACAAAGCGATAATTATATAAATGTAGGAAACCACTATGGATGCAATAAGAGGACTGTGTGATTTACAGCAAAAAACTGTTGGTTTGTGGCTGCAGATGTTGAAATGGCTGAAATGAAATGCTTAGAGTACTCATCCAATCAGATGTTCAGCGCTGCAAACCCAGGCCTCAAGACTAACTTTTCTATGGCTCTCACTGGTGACACTGTTTCATTTGGTAGCACCCTTACATATTTGATCGCAACCTACTATTAGCCACTTTGTCGCAGTATTGGCATGGCCTTTGTCGTGTTCCATCCATCTGTTCATTTGTTTGAACAGTAACACACTTTAATTAAGTTGTATAATTTTTTAATGCAGTTTTTATTTATTTTCTCTACCACCTCCTTCCCATCCAATATCAAAAAGCTCTACCTAATAACGGTCTTCTTATTAAGTAATAATATTAATATAAGTCAAATTACAATTATTATACATTTATTTATTTATTTATAGGTTTATTTCATTGAAACTTTTCCCACAATGTACAAAGCACATTTTTAGTTTTCTTATCAAAGCAGGGTCTTGATTGGAATTTAAGTGGTCTTGTTTGTTTATGGTGCTCCCCTACCAGCTTCATCATAAAGCCGCGAGAAAACCGCCAGCACTGCTCAAGACCTAGGCGCGAATCGCAGTGCCGTCCATTACAACTCATGTTAAACACAGAACAAAACGTAAAGTTGAATCTCCTGACGGGTGATATATATGGATCTCCCCATGATGAATGGCTTCAGCCCTGAGCCCGCCCAGCCCCCAAGCAGGGACTTTTCTGGGTGTCAAATAATGTCCCTTGAACCTAGAGACTGGTTCATCAGTGGAAAAGCACCTCGTTCTTTCAAAGGTTCCTTGTTCCTTGGAGGGTATTGGTCATCTACATCGCAGTCTCAGGGCAGACACATTACAAAATGCATGTCAGAATACATATAATATATGTTGTTATAATATTTACAGCAGGCCATATTCCCAAAGAAGTACACAAACACATACACGCACGCGCGCACACACACACACACACAGCAGGGTGTTACCGACACAATTATCCTGTTAATCCTGTCAGGGTTCGGATTGGCTGCTGGACCCTCTTTTGTGTTTTTTCAGTTTTGGGGAGATTTTTAAAGGGCATTGAGTTTGAGGGAGAGATCTGTGTGAGTCCTGAAGGGGCTATTAGGAGCCCCTCTACCTCTGGAGAGATGCAGGAGAGACACACACACAGAGCGTGCGAAGTCCAGTGTGGACCGACCATTAACGCTGTTTATTGGGGTTTGTGTTGTTAAAAGACTGAGGAAATAGGAAAGCCCCTCAGCGAGGGGGAGAGGGAGAGCAGGGGCCCCCGGGGCCCGGTGGTGGTGGTGGTGCCTCGGTGCGTCAAAGAGAGAGAGAGAGAGAGAGAGAGAGAGCCTTCATAGTGGCATGTGTGGTGGGGGTATTTTGGAAGGTGTTGCCATGGTTACTCATGCAGCCCCAGGATTTGTAATGTGATAGCTGGCTGCAAAACCGCAATCATGAAGTGGTACAATTTGTGCTTGCGTCTGCGAGTGTTGCATGAAAGTACTTTGTCTGTGTAAAGAGGATGGATAGGGGGCAGGGGGGGTTGGGGTGTCCCACAGTTACCTTACCTGTCTTCAAATACAACCCTTCAACTGGGGTCGGGGTCAAGTTTCAGGTTGATGGTGGGGAAGTGCACTAAAGCCTGTTGGGCTTCCCATAGCAGTGCACTCACTCACTCACTCACTCACTCACTCACTCACTCACTCACTCACTCACTCACTCACTCACTCACTCACTCACTCACTCACTCACTCACTCACTCACTCATTTGTCATGTTAAAATTAAAGCTCCAAAGGTAACATCTTGAGCTGTAGGCAGCCTTAGATGAACTTAATGGCTGGTCATCTTTAATTGCGCAACAACAGAATGCTAGCCGAGACACTTGACACTTGGACCATTCCCATGGCACTTGTTAAAATAACCATCAACAATCAATTTGATGGAATTCCATAAACTGATGGAATTACACACACACACACACACACACACACACACACACACACACACACACACACACACACACACACACACACACACACACACACACACACACACACACACACGGGTTATTTCATTGTCTTCTTCAGAGGGTCATGTTGTGGGGCTCTACTATGCTTCCCCGGTAAACAAGGTATTTACCATGCGCATATCTGCATTAACACACTAAATAAACATATTGTACATTCAAACAAGGAGAGAGCACCACATAGTTTTATTCACATGAATGTAATCTACCTTGTCTGACCTTTTTGATTCGTTCTTTTCGCCATTAGTTGCTACCGGGCGCGTTATGAGTAAAGGTTGATTTCAAAGAAAAAAGAATAATGTAGATTATGCTTTTGGTAATTAATATTTAAAACCAGCCTTTTGTTAATGGTCCTAATCACCCCTGCTATACACTTAATTTTTGTGTGTGTGAGGGTGCTTGCGGTCCTCTTGGATGCAAACAAACTCTTAAATATATTGTACTAGTACTGTGTCAGACTGTTAAAAGCAGGAACACAAGGGGCGTATAAACACGTCTCGAGTGCTTTTACAGCAATTAGCAAACCAACAGATTAAAATAATGATCTGTCGGGCGGTGGGGAAACCTATTTTAAAGAGTGGTTTTTGTGTGAAAGGAAAACAAGCAATTTAGAGGGTGACGGTAGCGTTGAGCAAGCTGTTGTCGCCGGACAGAAGAGGGGAATTCATCACTTTGCAAATGTCACAGCTTATGCATCATAGCTTAACTAAAACTGAACTGTATTTGTACTTTTCAAATGGCGGTTTTAATTTAGGTGGAGGTAAGGATTTGATTAGACAGCACACATAGAATGGAGGCTGTGAGGACAAGGGGACTTGGCATAGCATTGATATGAAAGGAATCAGTGGAGTTCAATGCTGTGGTAAGCATCGCCTTACCCCACAAAACATTACTTTAGGATGGTGGTTCATTCTTCTTATACAATAGTTATCAACAATGATTCGATAATGGTTAGCTTTTGTCTACAACTTTATTGGTTTTGTATCAAATATACAATAGAAATTCCAATATTGTTCTGCGGTGCTTTGGGTATATTGTTTGTGTTGTCCAAGAAACATCTGGTGGCTAGTTGGATTGGTAGTAGTGCTGCACGATTTGGTGAAAAAGTCATATTGCGATTATTGTGGACAATATTGCGATTGCAATATAATAAACAAATTGTCATGAGTCTACTTGCTTGGTTATCTGGGAAAATGCACAGTTTATTTCTCAACTCAAACATACAAACTTAAACTAGCATAAAAAATACAAAAACTGAAAACTGTGTACAGTACTGTTTTCAAAATATTTTACAAAATTAAATAAATAAAAAATATATATCTTTTTCAAATAAAGACATTTCTGCAGTGCAAACTTGTTAGATTTTCTCAATTGTACAACTAAATTTAAAAAAAATAGAAATAAAATATATACATAATAACATAGCACAAAAAGTAAGGAAATTTGTGTTTGGTAGATTATTTCTCTGTGGTAACAATGCTTTTTGGCAATAAATCTTATACCGTTGGAAAGCCTGTTTAGTTCCCTTTCAAATGGTGCCCCATTTGTAAGTAACATGCATTTGTGGGATGAGCAGCAACGCTGAGTATGTGGGTTCCGCCATGAAAAATTTGCCAACTTCAAGCTGGTGTTCCGCAAAACCAAGTTGTGGCACTATTTGGAGTGAGCCCTAGTACCCTATCCAAACTGAAGGCCAAGTTCCATATAACGGGGGATGTCAAAGACAGGCCGCGAAGTGGGCGTTCCAATAAGACGACACCGAAAGAAGACCGTTTCATCACCCTGTTAGCACTTAGGTGCCGTAGGCTGTCTTTACAGATTTGCAGTCAAGGTTTGCCGGACGATATGGCCGACGGCTCTCTGCCCAGACAATCCAGAACAGACTACATGCAGCCAATCTCCGGTCTCAAAGGGCTGCAAGGAGTCCAGCCATTACTGCCCTTCACAGTTAGGCCTGTTGCGCTGTTGTCGGCAATGCGTGAACTGGAACCTGAACATGTGAAGGATCGCTATGTTCAGGGATGAGTCCAGATTCTGCCTATGGTAGTTGGATCGTAGGGTCAAAGTGGGGAGAAGACGCAGAGAACGCTATGCTGATTGCTGCACCGATAGAATAACATATTTTGGTGGAGGCAGTGTGATGGTGTGGGGTGGCCATCTCCCTCACTGGAAAAACGAGACTGGTCATCATTGGAGGCAATCTCAACATAGAGAGATATAGAGATGAGATTTTGCAACCAGTAGCAATCCCATATCTCCACAGTCTGGGACCAAACTCCATCCTCCAAGATGACAACGCTCGCCCCCACAGGGTGGGGTTTATCAGAGACTACCTCCAGAATGTGGGAGTGGAGAGGATGGAATGGCCTGCTAGCAGTCCTGACCTCAACCCCATTGAATCTTGTGGGATTAGCTTGGGTGTGCTGTTTGTGCCAGAGTGACCAACACAACCACGTTGGCTGACTTGCGACAAATGCTGGTTGAAGAATGGGATGCCATCCAACAGCAGTGTGTGACCAGGCTGGGGACCAACATGAGGAGGAGGTGCCAGGCTGTTGTGGCTGTGTATGGGTCTTCCACATGCTACTGAGGCTCCTGTTTGTGAATTTAATAAATTGTTTAATTGGCAATATGTGTTGTTTCTTCAAACTTCAATCATCCAATCCACCAAACACCAAATGAGTCAATGGCAGAATAAGCTGGTTGGCATTGGCAGAGAAGATTTGGCAAGATTTGGGAAATACAGGCTTCCCAACGGCATAAGATTTATTGCCAAAAAGCATTGTTACCACAGAGAAATAATCAACCAAACACAAATTTCCTTACTTTTTTTGCCAAGTTTATATATATATATATTTTTTTCAAATTAAATCGCAGCATTTTGTGGTTTACAATCCAAATATAAAGTTTTTCGTTTGACTAATACCTGGAACAATCATTATCCTCCTGTGAGGTTCTTATGCAATGGAAACAATGTGCACTCCTCCAGTAAATAGGACGGACCTTACATACAACTCTAACGTTATGCATTGTACATATTTATAATTCGAAATTCGTCCCAGCCTTTATACCACAGATACTCTAGGGCAGGGGTTGGCAACTGGCGGCCCGCCAGACATAATATCTGGCCCGCCAGATTTTTCAGATTATTCAATTTTTATTTTTATTTTTTTTATAATGTCGAACTGCCAGTCCTAAATATTAATAAGATACTAGGGATGCACCGGAATGACAGTTCTTGTCCAATACCAAAAATGGCTTTTGCAGCTTTTCATTTATTGAAGGCAGTTAAACCTTCATTTATAAGAGTAAAAACGGCCCACACGTGTTAACAATATTGAAGAAAACAACACAAACACATTGATGCAACAAAGGGGTGATGCCCGGTATACTGGCCTATGCTCCTAAAACGACAGAGCAAACAGCTAAAAAAAAATTTACAACGCAATTTGCCACACAATACTAGTGTACATCACAGGGTTTGGGGGATGGGGGGGGCCTTTCTCGGAGGGGTTTCTTGTGGGGAATATTTTAAGCGGGTTGTCGTGGTTTCCGGTTTCGTTTTGCGTTCGGTTTGGGACGGACATGCCTCGGTTTTTCACCCAATGTGAAAAGTTGCATTTCCCATTGGTCACGATTTCTTTTATGTCGGGCGATATGGACATTCATTTTATCCAAAGGCAGTTCTCAAGGTTTTTGTGCAATCTATTTCTCTCCTGCATCTTGATTGCGTTCATGGAGGAAAAGATCAACTCTCACGTGTAGGTGGAAGGAAACATTGCAAGCACGTAAAATGCGATTCCCTTGACTTCTCCGAGCAGGACACCCAAAAGATACTCACAGACTCCGCACTTCTGAGCGCATCACCAACAAAGGAGCTTGTTTGGAAATCAATTAACTCCATCTCAAATGCAGCCTGATCCAACAAGGGGAGGTTTTTTTTGGCCAGGGAGGAGAGGTCTGCACTTGATCGGACAGTGAGAGGGTCACGGGCAAAGGCTATGATTTCCTTTGGGACAGAGTAATCTTCAAACTTTGAAGTGAAGTTGGCCCGTAGCTGCTTGATGAACTCTGCCATCATCTCTGTCACCGGTAACAGTGTTTTCAGTGTAGCGAAATGTAGGAGCCTGCCAGTTGATATATCGGATTCCATCTCCAGCTTCCACGGGAATGACTGCAGCTTTTCAACCATGTCTACTATGGTCCGGCCTCTATCCTGTAGCTGCAGATTTAGCATGTTTAAATGGCCAAATACATCAGCTAAAAAAGCTACATTGGACAGGAACTTTTTGTAATCCAGATGGGCAAGGTGGTTGGATGCTGCTCTGTTCTTACTCTGAAGGAATGCTTGGACTTCATTCACTAGCGCACAGAAGGGCTCCAACGTCTTGCCTTTAGTCAACCAGCGCATGTCGTTGTGTAGCAGCAAGTCGTCGTATGGGGCTTCTTCTCACTCAGCAAGAAGTTGGCGGAAAAGTCGATGCTGGGTGCTTGATGTGCCCCTGATAAAATAAATGACAATGTAGTTCATGCATCTGGGGGGCAATTTCCTTTATTCTGCTCATCAGGCCTCTGTTTTTTCCCACCATTGAAGGAGCACCGTCTGTCACCATTAGTCACTTTATCAAATGATTGCAGCCTAAACAATTCATCCAGCTTTGCGAATATAATGTCCCCAGTGGTGCGCCCTTCTAATGGGATAAGAGAAAGCAGCTCTTCCCGGAACTCCTTCCAATTAAAATATCGAACATAGATGCACATCTGGGCTACATCTGTGTTGTCAGTGCTTTCATCGATCGTTAAGGAAAAGTAACTAAAAAAAAAAAAAAGTGAGGCCATTAACAATCACCCCAAGCACATCATCGGACAGTGCGTCTATGCGGTGAGTTGCAGACCTGGCTGAAAGGGACACCTGTTTCACTGAAGCAATAATACCATCCATGGACTTGTCCGTAGCCAGCTCCTCAAATAGTCACCATGACCTCTTTGAACACATCGGCATCAGTGAACGGCCTGTTGTGCCGTGAAAGCACCCATGACACTTTAAGGGACGCACTGGTGACTTTTTGTAGATCTATCAGGCCTCTGAATAAAATCCTGGAACTATGTGCATAGCTGGCTGACAGTGCTTAAATTTTTCACTTTCGTACCTCTATTTTGGGTAGAAATGCCACTTTGAAGTTAGGATGCTTAGTCTCGTGGTGCCGTCGGATATTGTACTATTTGCATAGAGCGACAACTTCATTGCAGATCAGACAGAAGGGCTTTGGAATCACGAAAACAGGTAGGATGAAAACGCATATCTCTTTCCATTCATTGAATGCCCTATTCTCACTTTCAACATTCCTCTTTAGACTTTTTGAAAGAGACATTTTTCTGTTGTAAATTGGGCGTGTTAGCTTAAATGTAAAGGGTACAGTACCGATACAGTCAACTTTACTATTCGGCCTATTATTTTTTTTATTTAAATGTATCAATCCTGCTACTACTCCCACGAGATTAGAGACACAAACCCTCACGTCGGTCACACGTAAGCTGCGAAGGGCTGAGCGGTAGTTATTGGAAACTGCAATATTAAATGAAAGAGAACCCCCCTCTCTGTATATATTTTGTGTGATTACTGCATGTAGAGAAAGGCAGGAGCTGTTGACAAAAGTCAACAGCTCAGAAGCTATTTCGCCTACAGCTCTTCTGATGGTGAGTAGGCTAGGAACGAAGGTGTGTGTGTGTGTGTGCAGTCAGCAGCACCCGCCGTGGTGTGTGTGTGTGTGTGTGTGTGTGTGTGTGTGTGTGTGTGTGTGTGTGCGCAGTCGGTCAGCACCCACGGTGGTGTGTGTGTATGTGTGCAGTCGGTCAGCACCCACGGTGGTGTGTGTGTATGTGTGCAGTCAGCCAGCACCCGCCGTGGCGCCTGTGTGTGTGTGTGTTGTGTTTTAGGAGTGGTTGGCTGCTTTTTTAGGTGCACACTGCTGCTCTCTCCAGCATAGAAAGGAAAGGAGGAGCAGCTTTACGTGTGGCCTTTGCATACAATGAGACAATTGCGTACACTTTTACCTGGCAGACGCCGCTGGAGATCCAGGCTGACAACTGCGCAACTCTTTAACTTTATCTTCACATTTAGGGTTAGGAGGAAGTGTAATTAGGGGGCGAAATCAGCAAATAAAGTCATTCAAATACCAACGGGATGTCCCCCGTTCGGCTACATTATGAATGAACTTATTTTTTATTTTTTACTTCAATAAACACAATCACGTTGGCAGGTTTTAACGTGATCAGACATGAAATGTACGTGATTAGACCATACACTTGTTTATATGTAGGCTTACATATAGTCATCTAGTGTGTGGTAAGCATATGACTAAGCCAGCTGATGGGCCTGCTTCGCAAATTCCAGATGCATTTTCATTAATCAATTCCTTGAACTAGCCTTTGATAATGTTCTGGCCCGCCACCTACTGGCTGAAAAAAAAATACTTACTTGCTGACCCCTGCTCTAGGGTCTATACTTTCAACTAGGGCTGCAACTAACGATTAGTTTAATAGTCGATTAATCGGTCAATTAATTTTTTCGATTGATCAATGAATCGGATAAAAAAAAAACATTTGTAATTGCCGTATCTTTATTCAAAAACTGAACATTAATTCAAATTCACAGTGCAGACTGAAGTGTAAAAACACCAGGTTACTGCTCCAACGTCCCGGAACTATTAAAATTAACATCAAATGATAAAAAAAATAAAAAAACATAACTGGGATAACACAAAAAAAACAAACAATGTATGATATACATTTATATATATACAGTATATAAGGGATGTCCATGGTTAAACGGTCAACTGATAAGATCTTTAACCAGTAAATACTAACGGTTAAAAATAAATTAAATCATCTTAATTTCTCTCAGATGACAGGAGTTTGTTGAAATAGAACTTGTATTATTGCTTTAATTGCTGATAAGATGATCATAGTTCAAGATTAAACGTTAAACAGATTCAACGTTAAACAGCTCAAAATTCCATCTTTACTATCTATTTTATATTGCTGGGAAAACAAGTTTTCGCCAAAATCTCAAATTAATTCTTTTTTTCTTGTTTGTATTTGAACACGTCAATCATATACTGAGCAGACCTGAACACATTAACAATGACACTGTTTCCTGCCGATTTTAACATGGATTTAAAAACTGGATCACTATTTTTAACTGACGGGACTTTCTACACAGTCCGGTTGTGTGATTACTACCACTCCTTTGAATGACAATTGATACACGTGGTGCCGACTCCGAGCCCGTTTGCACACCATCTGCAGCAGCAGCAGCTGGCTGGCTGTAAACAGGGCCACGCCTACGAGTGACATATTAATCGTGCGACTCAACGAATCTATACAAATTCGTTGCCAACGCTTTTAGTAATCAATTTTTATCGATTTTATCGATTCGTTGTTGCAGCCCTACTTTCAACATAAAGTGTAACATATTTATAATTTGTAATTCGTCCCAGCCTTTATACCACAGATACTATAGAGTCTATAGCATATAAACCTGTTTTCTGATTACAGTGTAATGCATTTTTCACAATTAACCAGCTCTCGTTTTGAAGGCTGAATAGACAATTTGACTGGAACTACTTACTAGGTGTCCATAAATCAGGGATTAATGGACACCCTGCAGCCAATCAGAATAGAGTATTCCCCAAGACCATGGTTTAAAACAATAATTATTCACCATGGAGTATTGCACCTGTTATACAGTGGATATATCTGATTACTTTAAGATGCATGGAGATATAGTGAAAAGTGTGTAGTAGATGAATTAGACCAACCAATGATCAGTGGATCACTGGGTCACTATAAAGATAACAGTGTTGTTCCAGACTGCCTGGGCACAATACCGAGCCCTGATGTGGGGCTAACTCTGAGACATCTGGACTGAAACAAGCTGTGGTCTCAGCATAACCAGCTCGATTCAAACGCTGCAGACTGAACTCTTTCAGACAAACCCACGTATTATACCTACACAGGAAGAGATTGATGATGAGGCTTGGAGGACTCAAGCAGAACTGCTTGAGTCTTTTTACAGCATTTCTAAGTGCCAAACCCCCTAACTATTTGCACGACTACACACACTACTAAACAAAGCTGATGCACAGGGCGGGATGTAAGGTGACAATTCACATAAGCACCTTACCAGATACTTATTTAGGAATTGTTGAGACCAGACAATAATCAGCGAACTCAAGCTTTAGCACAAGAAGGCTCACCCCGTCCTTTTCAGAGTTTTTGCTTTTCCTTAGAACAAAGGAAGTTAGACGATCAACAGCTTAGCCGAATGAGGAAATGTCTAATAAAGGCTGAAGCTGTGGTTCATATGCATACAGTCCATTGCCTTTCCAAAGGTTGTATTAGCGATTCTGGTTGCCCTGACTTCCGTTGCGATATTCCAAACAAACAGAGCCAACGAGCCCCTCCCTCCCGTGTTTTGTAAATGATCATGGATGCGCATTTTCATGAACGTGCATGAAAATGCAACAGAAATTTCTAGCTACCACTTCGCGTGCACGAAGCACGAAACACCACAACAACCACCCCATGTCTGTGATAGTTGGAACACTGTTTATTTAGATTTTGAGGTGTTGGTAGTACCATTTGTTTTTGTGTGCGATCTCGGAGCCTAGGCTACCTAGAGAGATGCGTTTTTTCGACAGCCTGCTTATGGGACGGGCAGCTGACGGATCGTGAGGAAAAAGAAGATGAATGTGATACTTTGTTTCAATCAGAAACGCTGATACAACCTTTAACCTTACTCTGGTTGTAGGCAGACAATGGAAATGAATGTCAGCAACACAGCCATGGAAAACACTCAAATAATTACCATCACTATGAAAACTTAACAATTATCAAAAAATAAAGTGCTTAACAAAAATAAGGTGTTACAAAAACCTGTGCAAAGTGTAAAATGTAAACATATAGAAACCTGAGACCCGAGAAGAACTATCTACATATATATTTTTTACTCCAAGTTTAGTGCAAAAAAGTTCACCCTCTGATGAATAACATTTATTTTTTTAAAATATATGCAGTGTTTAGTAAACATAGAAGAAATTCAAGTAAGACTGAGGTAGACTTAACCTTTACATCTGAACCATTCATTTTATTGAAAAACAAATCAAAGAGGCAATCGCAAGGACAGCTACGTGTCTGGTGATGGTCACCAGTTAACACGGTCACGAGTTGAACTGAAAAACCGGGCTTCTCAACGGTACTGAGCGGAAGCATATCCTTAGCTTTTAGATGTGATATGCCACTGCCTGGGTTATGTCTTTGTAGCGTTTGGATGCTTTGTCATAAGGCACTGATGCTGAGTACCTCTCCATGGTGGTCTGCTGCTGCTTTTGCGGCGTTTCATTTGCAGATGTTGTTGGCCGTTTTTTGATACGGCTGTGCTCCAAAGAGTGAGAGCGGCTAAGGTGGTAAAATAAGTTTTTTGTATTCCTGGGGGACTACGGTCTTGCATAATTTACAGACAACATTAGTCTGACTACGGTCTGACTTGTAAAATCCAAAGAACTGCCATACTGGTGAGCTGATATTACCATTTTTATCGACAATTTCCTCGCGCGTTGCGGTACTCATCTTTCATATCTCACAGCACGCTGTTTCTGTGAACACGAGACAATGAGATGGCGCAACCAAACATGATACTGTTACATGATTGGCTATTAGCGTGTCACTCCATACGTTGCTAGGTACCAGAGGATGAGTGCCTTTGTTTGTGCAACCAACCTTGCTTCGCAACCGGAGCTAGAAGTAGACTTTTTGCTCCGGATTCAGATTCAGACTTTATTGTCATTGTGCAAACTTGTACAACGAAATTGGGGATTGAAACAATTCTTACAACATGGAATAAAAATAATATCGAAACGTTCTATCGAACACATTTTCTGTTGATATGATTACGTGTCTATCGCGATACATATCGTTATCGTTTTATCGCCCAGCCCTAACTGAGAAGCAAGGAGGTTGATTCACTCTCTGAACCAGAATCGGACGCAATGAAACGCCCAAGGTAGAGGTGGAAGGTCTCCAGGAAATGAATGTAAGAGGGAGCTGAATATTCAGATGTATTCAACTGATGGATGAACATTAGGGCTGGGTATTGCCAGGTACCTCACAATTCACAACTGAGTGACCTCAGTGATTCAGGCAATTACAGCACATTACTCTGACTCGCATTGAAGTAGATGAAGCAGCTCAAGTGAAGCTGCTAGGATGCCACCATCCAGCAGGCCAAAGTCTCTTATAGGAGCTGATGATAATTGATAAATATATCTAAAACTAATTTGCAATTGAGCCTTCTATCACTCATCACTGTGTGATGGCAGTAATTATGACAGCACTATTTGTCACGTACTTGAAAGCTGATGTCCCCATGTCATGTGTTCTCCCGTCAGTGTACACTTCGCCAAGTTGCTGAGTGACTTGTAATCTAAAATACTCTCCCATCCCTACAGAGTTGAAATTATGCATTCTGGCCAAATTGAATACAATATCCGAGGTGTCGTCAATGTGCAGTTGATGACTGTGGAGTATGTGTGGATGATGGCTGGTTTAAGCAGCCTCACGTGGCCCGAGTTATATTTATTGGACTCTGGGGCTGGTCCAGCCTGTACACCTGTTGTGCACAGGTTAAACTAGCCATCTCAACAGGCAATCAGTGCGCTCTCCTGCATGACACCATGGATCTTGCTCCATGTTGTCCTACTAGCGCTACAGTTAGACGGTTTCCAAAAATATCATCCTGTGTTCTGTAGGGGTGTAAATCTCTGGTTTCATCACGATACGATATTAAATCGATTCATTGGACAACGATACGATATTTGCCGATATCAAAAGTCTGTCACGATACGATATGATTTCGATTCGATTCACATAAACTCACATCAACTTAATTACAATTTCATCATTTTATTTCTTTGTTCTTCCGGATATTTAAAAACAAAAACATTCCATTTTTAATACAAATAATAAAGTGCCAGATTGCATTTAAGTGCAAAAGGTATTTTATGGGTTAAATTAAAAAGCTTGTAATGATCTTTCATTTTGAACATAGACCATTCCAAATCTATGTGTGTGGATAGTTTTCTACTAAAAACAAAACATCCCCTCAGTATCATCTTGGCTGTTAAAAATAAGCCGTCCGGTGTTGCCAGATTTAGCAAATTTTCACACCCCAATTTGGGCTACTTTTTAATTACATTCGGCTGGAAAAACGGGACATATTCCAAATCTGGCAACTGAAAACCGAAACTAACCGTCATCGTGCTCACACATGCGCTCGCTGTAGCTATCTTGCTGCTTGCCTCGTTTAACTGAAGAATGGAATCGAGCGGCTTGGCGCACTTGTGCAGAAATAGTTTCACAAACAGCCGCGCAAGGAGATTGTCGAAATAAAAGCGTATAATACAGCGATATGCATCGATGTTTGGCCGTTGCATCGATGCAGTTGGATCGTTTGCCAATCAATCGATGTATCGATCTACATCAATGGATCGTTACACCCCTAGTGTTCTGTGTCGGGAGCCAGTTATAGCCACCTAGGTAGAGTGTGACAGCCACATGGTGTCATGTAGCTGGAACATTGTTACAATGACTCAACCAACGCATGTCTGCTGGGAAACACACTCAGACTTAAGGTCCCCTTCAAGGAGATGGAGAAGCATTTTACCAAGAGAAAGAAGGAAAGCTCGGGGCCGCTGCCTTTGCTTTGCGAGGGCTTTCCAAAGGTGAACAGAACTATCCGACACACAAACTTGATACTTAGTATTAAAGTGATCATAATGTGAGAAATTTCATGAAATGTCACCCCGGACTGACAATTATCCCATGCTTACGTGTTGACATCAAATAGGCGGCTGCTGGCTAGCTGCCCTTTCAATCTACTGCTCTGACATCAGGTATTGACCTTTTACAGATATCAGGATGCAAACGGGCGTTCTCTTGCTCTTGAGGTGCCCTCAGGAGCCCTCGGAAGAAAAAAAAATTGAAAGAAAAAACAGAAGATTGAAGAGCAAACTCGGTGTGTGTTGGATTGAAACCATCAAGTACTCAGAGGGCACCATCACTGTCTGTTCACCCAGTGAGACTGCAGCCCTGCAGACCACCTGTCCAAGCAGTGTCCCTGTTGGAGGACCCACCCGCCGTTCCTTTAAATGAATTACACATGAGACTTACACAAAGATCTAAAACGAAGATCCTGCCATAAAGCATCTTTACCATCCTATTGGGACAAAGACGAAGCCCCCATTCAAAGAGGCTAAAATGGAGCCAGCAGACCTGATAATATATGGAATTGGTTCAAACTCTGAGACCTTTTCAGGAGATATGTAGACGGAGGAAGGGAAGGCTTCCAGTTAGTTAGTCTTACCTATAAAGTACAGAGCCAGAAACTTGTAAGGTATGAATGATGAAGTGGGAGACCTGGGGTTTGAGCGATCACTTCACCTGGTCCATGCTAGATTCTATTGGACCAAGATGGCTCAAGGTTAAATGCCATACATGTGAAAAATGCTCGTAAACCATAGGAGAGCTGCTCCAATGAGAACAGTTGGCACAAGTTACCTGATTGAGTTAGGGCCCTATTTTAATGGTCTGAAACGCAAGTGAGAAGCGCCAAGCGCAAGTAGCTTTGTGGGCGGTTCTACGGCGATGCCGCTAGTTTACCGGCGCAAAAAAAGACTCTGGCGCATATCTAAAAAGGGTTGGTCTGAAGTAGCCTAATTACCCATAGGTGTGGTTTGGGCGTAACAATAAACCAATGAGAGTACCAGCTCCCATCACCTTTAAGAGCCATGAGCGCATTTGAATCTGACGAGTTGATATTTTGACAGCGCTTCTGCAGTCTCCGATGAGACAGATGCACATGAATTTCAAACTTCAAATGGCTCAGTTTATGGCCAAATAATATGGCCTACTGAAGTTGTCCTCAATTACCTTCCGGCAAAGAAAACGTGTATGATATAACATATGATATGCGGTAGCTGTGGTTCTATTTAATGATACACGCAATACATTATAAACATTGTTTCTTATCAGTATTGTATGCATTATCGTTATCGACTTGTGTTCCTAATATGCATGTGTCCCCCTGTTAATATGCACCGCGTTCCAAATTATTATGCAAATTATATTTTTCTCTGATTTTCCTAAATAGTCTATGAGAATGACAAACCTCCCAATGAAAATAGTATTTTTTTAAAAAATAAAAAACTCAAAATGCACTGTTCCAAATTATTATCCACAACACAGTTTCAAAACATTTTATAGGTTGTAAAGAACTGAAAATGGTCATTTGTTGAATTTGCAGCATTAGGAGGTCAGTAATTACTGAATTCAAAATCTATTTCAATAAAAAAAACATCTTTACAGGCCAAGTTACATGTTAGCATTAGGACCCCTTCTGTGATATCCCCTTCACAATTCTTGTATCCATTGAACTTGTGAGTTTCTGGACAGTTTCTGCTTGAATGTCTTTGCAGGATGTCAGAATAGCCTCCCAGGGCTTCTGTTTTGATGTGAACTGCCTCCCACCCTCATAGATCTTTTGCTTGAGGATGCTCCAAAGGTTCTCAATAGGGTTGAGGTTTGGGGAGGATGGGGGCCACATGAGTTTCTCTCCTTTTATGCCCATAGCAGCCAGTGACAGAGGTGTTCCTTGCAGCATGAGATGGTGCATTGTCATGCATGAAGATGATTTTGCTACGGAAGGCACGGTTCTTCCTTTTGTACCATGGAAGAAAGTGGTCAGTCAGAAACTCATACTTTGTCAAGGTCATTTTCACACCTTCAGGGACCCTAAAGGGGCCTACCAGCACTCTCCCCATGATTCCGGCCCAAAACATGACTCCCCCATCTCCTTGTTGACGTCGCAGCCTTGTTGGGACATGGTGGCCATTCACCAACCATCTACTACTCCATCCATCTGGACCATCCAGGGTTGCACGGCACTCATCAGTAAATAAGAATGTTTGAAAATTAGTCTTCATGTATTTCTGGGCCCACTGCAACCGTTTCTGCTTGTGAGCATTGGTTAAGGGTGGCCGAATAGTAGGTTTTTGCACAACTGCAAGCCTCTGGAGAATCCTACACCTTGAGGTTTTTGGGACTCCAGAGGCAAGATCATTCCCTAATTTCCCGACGCGTGGCGCAGTGGGGAAAAGAACGCTCTGCGCCAGTTGCAAACTAGCAACGACACATGCGCCAGTGATTAAGTCAATTGCGCCGGATGCAAGATAGGGCCCTTAGTCTGCATGGGCTACTTGTCTATTGAACCAGACAACAAGATACAAGAAACTGATGGAGTGATTACCGATCAAGTCACGAGTTGTCATTCGCGATCCAAATGAAGCATAAGAAGGAAAGACCTTTGGCTTCAGCTCCAGGAGAACTTCACGCCATCAAAGATCTGTATTCTCTTACAGGAGCTGTATACAACAGGCAACATGCGTCATGACGAGGAGGCAGAAGACTGCAGTAGCGGTGATGTGGAGCTTGTAGTGGAGAACAGGCCCGACGCAAATGTGATGGGATCCCTGATGGAGATTGGATGGAGAGTTTAGAGAAGGCCTTGCAGCCTCCAACCAGACTTCCAGCAGCTGAGGATTTAGAAACTGCCATTAGCGTTATCTACTGTGCCTGGGAGCACTCACTTCAAGAAGACCTTCAGGAGCATGTACTGTGTCCGCCATTTCCCTGTTGGTACAGGCCACAGGGCTGTACCCACACACAGTGGCGGTTCAACGTAATGTCCAGTTACGCCCCGGGCAAGACTTCCTCCAAGCGGGGGGGAGGGGACAGATCTAACGTCACAGATCCTCCATTTTAACATGAAAAGTTAAGGGTTCCATTCTTGCCTAAGGTCATTTGCTACATGTCCACCCCTCTCTCTTCAATACCTTCCTGTCCATCTCTATCTATCATAAACCTATAAGCCGAAACCAGACGGTCAAGCAGGCCACAGCAAACCCAGATACTGCAGATTTCACGGCAATGGGAGACCCTATGTCTTGGTTGTTGCCGCCTCTGTGAGAGTCTGGAGAGCCTACTCCATTACTCTGCCAGCTGGTAGATTTGTGAGGGGACTCACGTCGGGGGGAGTATCCCAATCTATTTTCACAACGTATATGGCCCTAACTTGTTGAGGCCCCATTAAAAAAAGATGCAACTACAAAGTTGATAGCACTTTTTACCAAGGACAGACAAGAGTGCAGCTGCAGACGGCATATCAAAATAGAACGAAGTATAGCTTCACGAAATTAATTTGGATACGTAAATTCTACTTTTCTGTTTTCTTTCTTTCACTGAGAGGTTATTTCCACAGTCCAAACAAATAGACCTGGAGGGCGGTTGACACAGAAGTTTGTTGCTAGAGCCATGTAGTCACCATCATCATAAGCAGCCTGGTCAGGAATGTTGGCCTGGTCACTAGTGGTACAGTCCCTTCTACCATTGAACCATTGGCCTAAAAAGTCTTTAGTCGGCACCCATTTGATTTACTTTATTTTCTTTGTGGACCAGGGTCCAGTGTTTCCTTTTTGAATGTAACTTTTTATATGCATTGTTGACTGTACATTTAATTGAACATTTAATGTTTAAAACATATTTCAAAAGAAACATTAAGGAATTTTATTCCTTATGAGAGAGCTTTCTTATCAACCATTCTCCGTATTTACCTAGTGTTAGCCTAGCCTGGCTCCGCCCGCCTAAGTACTTCCGCACAATTTGAAGTCACCTTCAGTACTAGGTCTGGGTCTGCGGTATGTTAGTGGGTTTTCTCCGTCTAAATTTTCTGTGTCCAATCAGCGAACAGAGGGAGTCGCCAAGATCAATGACGTTAAAGTCAGCTCTCGTTGACGGACATCTTCGCGCACGGTGATTGTTTTTTTTACAGCCTGCACGCAACGTGATTCCCAGCCAAAGGTTAGCGATTGGTTATGGCAGATCCAGAGTGGCACTGGGCAGATCCAATAGTTTTAAACTTCAACAGACACCTGCCTTCAAGTGAATTAACGTTTGTCGATTGAGTAGGTCCAGACTCTCTGTACAAATGAAATGAAGTACGGGAGTCTGGTAGGACCAGGCTAGTGTTCGCCTGCATCGTGCACTTAATGTTTTATCTTAACAGCGTGCTCCATTGAAATGATACTCTTCTGTTTCTCACAGGTTCCAACAAGAAGAGAAACCATCTGAACCAGAAGGTTAAACAGCCTGATTATAAAGTGGCCTATGTGCAGCTGGTAAGATCACACCACACGCACACTCTGTTTGGTACGAAGACTTGTTTTTATCGTACAAAGTGTTCCACCCTCAAGGAGATATTTGTTGGAGATGACGGGAAAACTCAAACATTTTATGAACAACCTGCTTATAAAACTGTCAGATTACGAGTTCTGATGCGCTGAATAACCTGGTTCTTGCTGCCATGGTTACAAGCAAGGGGAATTATGTTTTTAAAAACCAAGTAAATCGTTTTACCCATAGTCTAGCCTCTGAGATTATATCCTCATAACTCTCATACCAAAACCTATTTTTTAATCAATATGGCCACTGGGCTTTTGGAGAGTGGTGAATCGTAGGATGGGATTCTGGTACTAGCGGCTCTATATGCACAATAACCGCTCACTGTGACAGTGACAGCTACACGAGCAATTTAGCAAACAAAGTTAATCATCCTCAGTGCAGAGAGAACCATTGGGAAAACAGAGCGTCTGGCTTGATTTAAAAAACATTCATTAATCTCTTATTTGGGTTGCACAATTTACAACCAAAATAAATGTTGCACACTACAGGCATAACATAACATATGTGGTCTGTACTGTGACTGTAAGCTATGACAACCAAACTCTCTTGCACACACTCTTTATTCCTCACAACCACACACAGGCATACACTTAGCACGTGCACGCACACTCTCTTGAGAGAGCTGCAGCCTGCCTGAACTCAATGTCAAAGGTTGCGGTTGGTTACATGCCAGACCTATTACATATATTAGGGTATGGTTATCTTGGCCAGCTCGCCCCGTTTTTTGTGTATGTGTACGGGGCTCTGTGTGTGTGTTCCTGTTTAACGGTGCTCAACGTCGTTGGTGGCGTTTCCACCAGACACATCGGTCCCTCCCAATGGTTTCCTTCACACCTCGGTTCAGGTTGAACATCAGGTCAGCTGGCACCTCCTGCTGTGGGAACCAACCATGGGGTGACGTTTTCACACGCCAAATAAAACCACACAAGAGCCCAAATATTTAAATGGTATGTCTTCTAAAGGAATGCTTTGAAGAAGATTAAGTGGCAAGTGCGGTCTTGATCTCCAGCCAGATGAGTGTGCAGCGTTGTGACACTTGTTTATGTCGTGCTGACTCAAAATACCTGCTGGTTCCTGCTGGGTTCACTCCTGGAGGGAACCGGGAGAACGTGCTTTAATGTGAAACTAGCTGTCAGGACGGATCCAGCAAATCAGAGTTCATCGCTGGGCGTAAGAATGTCGGTGGATCAACAACTGCTTTCAGCTATTAACTGAAACAAATCGATGCCATGTCATTAAAGTGCAAGCGTCATAATCTCCCTTCACATAAATATTTGTGTTAATCATGGTTTTAAACCCCTGCCTGTGCTCACCCATTGCTTTGGTAGTCGGAATATCTCCCGTCCCACTGGGATCTAGGGATGCACCCAAAATTCAGCCACCGAAAATGTTTGACCGAAAATGGCTCAAAACATAATTTTCGGTTTCGGCCGAAGGAAAATACCGACCATTTCTATTTTTGATGATGTGACAAAAAATAAAAAAGGCAACCAGTGTGGAATTAGCCGGGTGAGCTTCATCAAAAGAGACGTAAGTTTGTAACCAACTTAATGACAATACATAGAGATGAAAAAAGAGCCGAGCGCACCAGCAAATGCAGACTGTTCTGCGGAATTTTCTAGAGGGGGAACATCTGCGAAGACTTTCAGCACATCAAGCTTTGATCCATCACCTGAAATCAAAACACCCTGGACAACGCGTGCCCTGTACTACGAACCTCGATTAGTTGGTTAGCGTGGTATGTTGCGCTCAAAGCCTAGGTTAGCTGGGACACGAAAGTTGATCTTTTAGCGTCGCTCTATCACCATGGTGACTTATGCTCTCAACCAAACCTGGTCGGGAGCAGGTCTTCAGCTAAGTCTGTCGGGTTAGATCGGCGTTCGCAGCTTTCTAGCCCCTCCTTTGACAACGGCGTCACCATTACTGGGTGTTCCCGTGGACCTCAGAGCCCTTATCGTACAGGGGTCTCTCCGACAGAGGCACTTTCGGGTCCGATCCCTAAGCATTGCCTGAAAATATTCTTTATGAGGGATATAGGTTCTCATCACCAGAGGGTATTTGCTATTTGATCATCCTTGTTGGACCTTTTGCAGACCATGCTTGTTGCGCATTGTGTCTCCGTGAGAGTGGTAGAGTAGAGATAGCGCATCGGTCTTGAATTTCTTTTCTTGCTTTTTTATTAAAAAGCAAGAAAAAAATGAATGAAAAACAGCAAAAGCCACATTCGGTATTCGGTTTTGGCTTTCGGCCAACTGTTTCAATATATTCAGTTTTTTCATTTCGGTGCATCCCTACTGGGAACCATCCATCTTGAAATGGTTCAACAATTATAACGGGCTAACCGGAAGCATGTCCCTGCAAGGGGAGATGTCATCCAAGTGTTGATGTTCTCAGAGGAGGGATCTCCTCCTTGTTAGACCTGTGATGAGGCTGGCGGTCTGAGGAGCATGACTATGTGACTGGTACTCCCGGCAGAGTCGCTCAAGGTAATGCATCCTGCACCTCCCCGAAGACCGACCACAGGGAGAGACGACGCAGAACAACACACACACACACACACACACACACACACACACACACACACACACACACACACACACACACACACACACACACACACACACACACACACACACACACACACACACACACACACACACACACACACACAGTGTGTCAGTAGCTTCTTCAAACATGCCCAGTTGGTGCAGTTTCCCAGAGAGACGGCAGTGTTGTCATTCGTACTCTTGTCAGGGTGTCTCGCCACCGGTGAGCTGGGGGATGCTCGTCTGAGCGCTGCCCTGGGGACTGCTTGTTTACATCCAGGCTCCACACGGGGCCTGGGTGGCCAACAGCTTTCCTCTTTCTATTCCGTCTTCTTTGCTGAGAAATCTTCTCTTTTCTCTTATTGTACCTCACTCAATCAGTCATTCTTTTTCCTCCATGTTTATGTGTGTGTGCACCGCACCACACACACACACACACACACCACACACACACACACACACACACACACACACACACACACACACACACACACACACACACACACACAGGCTGAACTCAAGGAGGAAAAAAAACGCAGTGGTGGGTAAAAAATAAGATTGTTCCTAATTTACTCCATATGTTGGTGAGTGTTCTGTGGGCTCGAGCTCACAGCAAGCCCCTCAGACCCCAGCCCCCCTCTTCTCTCCATCAGCTAATATTGCGGCAGTAATATGTTGCCCCCCCCACACCACCACCACATCTATGTTCCTACTCCGGGTTTGTGGTTCAGGGTAGGCCTCTCTTTAGCAGGCTTCCATGACGGCCATTTTCCTATTGGCTAAGGGGAGACCTCGGTGCGGAGGAGAAGAGATAGTAGCTCTGTGTGTGTGTGTGTGTGTGTGTGGGAAAGAGTGAGAGTGTCAGTGGGAAAGAGTGCGTACACATGTGTGTGTGTGTGTGTGAGAGGGGGGCTTTGAGGGGTGAAGGCAGGGGAGGTGAGTAAGGGCATGGTGGAGTTATGCCAGAGCAGGGAGGCCCAGAGACGAATCGGGGGCGGTGGGTTTGGGGAAGGCGGGTGGAGTGGGGTGAACAGGGGTACAGGATGGGGGGGCGGGTGGAGGAGGAGGAGGTGGAGGGAGCAATGGGGTGTGCGTAAGGGGGGCTGGGAGATGGTTTGAGTTGTTCGGTCTGCTTCCACTGCGCCGGTGCCATGATGGTTGTTGTTTTTTGTACTCGGTCATGGCGTCGTAACTGTCCTCCGAACACATGGTTCTAGCTCTACCTTCAGTATGAACACCGCTCTTTCTCTCCCTCTTGTTTTCTTCTGTGGCTTTGATTGTTGAAATGATCCGGTTGTTGTGTGGTCAGCGTTCCAACAGCGCTTTCTTAATGGAGGTATATTTTTTAATGGAAGTAGATTTTCCAGTTTTCATTGCCCCTTCTTGGGGGTGGTGGTGGGAGTCAGTTGTTTATCAATTAATTATACGCACAGTTTCATAATGTAAATAATGTAGCTTCATAGCAGCTGTTCGATGCATTATAAACGTTAATCCCTGTTCTAAAAGGATGCATTCATGCAAGTTATCTCCTTTCACTGTACCTGAGAGTAGGACCGTATAGCTATAGCTGTCTCCTGCCTTATGATTTGAGGAGATCCCACCCCTATATATGTTTACATATAATTTAGGTGGACATATCAATCAAAGTTAGAGCACATATGTATTGAAAATAAATTGGCTTCCTGATTAGTTACAACATTGTCCACATGACCAGATAACGATGCATTCCATCAGCTCTTCTAGCAATCCAGAAGAGAAGTAAAAATAAATGAGTCACTTAAGTCAGGCTGGGAACGATGAGGCAAAGAGTCAAAGATTGAGTCGCTGCAGACTGTACCCATAGAATTCAGAAAAGCTGCACAAGTACATGGTTGTTCTTTTGATTACATTAGTGAAACCGCAGACAGTTATAGATATCACACATCAACAAATACAGCTCAAAAAAGTGTGCGTAGTGTGGCCCGCTATAGCTTTACTATCGGCATCACTTGAAGCACCTCAGTGTGTTTTCCGTCGTGTGTAGGACCGCTCTACAGCTTCTCCGTAGCGCCAGGGTGGAGAGACTGCAAAGGGCATCAGAGGTGTTGTACGCTGAGTAACAGACTGGAGGAGCGCAGATGGGCCAGCGGGGGTCCTCAGCAAAAAAAAGACTTACCATTTATCCATTTATATATTTATTATTGTAAATAAAAAGTTAGCTGTTGACGTTGTGTGAGGACACTCCTAGACCAGTGACGGTACTGGTATCGCTGAAAGAGACACACACGTCAATATATATATATATGTGTATGACGTATATGGGTATCACACTTCATAATGCTCCACATTTAACGGCTGCCATGACTTGAGTCTGAAAGCTTGTCCTGCTCAGCAGAACATAACTGATAAACATAGGGAATACCTTCGGGATATTGGCAAAACTCCACCAATCTCTTTTTCTCTCTCTCTTTCTCACCCTGGCCAGGTTCCTCCCTGGTGCACACACCCACATCCAGTTAGACACAGCTGTTTGGTCACTCGTGTGTTTGTGTGTGTGTGTGTGTGTGTTAGTTCCTAAAAAGAAGTAAATAAGGTGTCAAAATTCAGTCTTGGCAGCCTCTCGGCAACAGCAACCCAACAACCCAGCTCCAATCACATCGCTCCTCCTCCCAGGACACAGTCTGCCCGGCGACCGACTGACAAAACAAGACGTGGGGTTGGATGGCCGTGGTGGAGAGTCACAAAAGGATCACGGTTGTTGAGGTGAATCACCTCCTCCCCCATATGCACCTCCAGGGGGAGTGAGAGGGAGACATGACGGATGATAACAGATGAAAGTGAGTCCAGGATCTCACAAATATCAGCTGTGCCCTTCCTGTCGGGCAGACACTAGATGGCAACGTTTGGCTGTTCTGTTTTTTTTCCCTCTCTCTTTTCTCTTTTCTTTCTTCTTCTCCTAACATTAACTCTGATATCTACTTTCTGTTATTGACTTCTTGTTGCTTAACAATGGACCTTGGGGGGGGGGGGGGGGGGTGTGTGTGTGTGTGTGTGTGTGTGTGTGTGTGTGTGTAAGAGAGAGACCGCAAGAGAGGGAAAGGGGGGGGATCACACAAACGCCACAGGAGAGTGTGCGTGTGAGTCTGGGTGTGTGTGTGTGTGTGAGTTTGGCTAGCTGAGCAGCGAGGGGTACAGAACGGGGGGCTCTGGTGTCTTTATATTCCACACCTCTATGTCTGTGCCCAACACGAGCGGTGCTGGAGCAGGCCTGGGGGCCCCCCAGGGGGGGACAGGGGGGGGATATCCTGCTTATCGGGTTGGAATTTTATTATTTTCAGCTATTTGGATCCTAATGGTTCCACCTCCTCTCCGTCTGCCGCAATTTCACCCCGTCACGCCAACAGCAGCCTGTCTGTCTGCCTCTTCCTCTCTTCCTCTCCCTGCACTGCCTCACCCCTACTTATCCTGCTAATTGTCATGAACTCCCTCCACTTCTCGCTTCCTCTCTGTCTCTGTCTCTCTGTCTCTCCCTCACCCCCACTCTCTCCCTTCTGCCTCCCCCTCGCTCCCCCTCACCCCTCCACCTTTCTCTCCTCTGTCTCAGGCGAGTAATGTATCGGTCAGCGTTCTAGGAAGGAAGTACTGAGCTGATACGCTAATTACTGTGTGTGTGTGTGTGTGTGTGTGTGTGTGTGTGTGTGTTTGTGACGAGGCTGATAGGCAAAGCTTGGGATTCGGGTGGTGATAAGCATCCCCAAAAGGATAGATCCAGTTCTAAAGTGTGTGTGTCTGTGTGTCATAAAATATGAATTATAAAGGAGAGACCAGGGTCCGAAGCATCCGGTTTGACTCTCACACGCAAAGGTTGTTTTCTTCAGTTTCTCCTGTAGAGGCCTTCAGGTTTTCCCAACTGCTTTCAGCTCTCCCTTTATCACTCTCTATATCTATCTCTTTCCCACAATATTTTTCTCACCACCTCCCGCTCTTTCTCTCAGTCTGTCTTTCACTTTATCTGACTTTCTCTCCATCCCTCCCTTCTCTCTGTCTCGTTCTCCTGTTGTCTCTCTTTCTCTCTCTCTCCCTCCTGACCACGGTTTGTCCACCTCTTCTTCTTTTTGTCCGACTGTCATTAGTATCTCGAAGTGGTATGATTATTTATGAACTCTGAATAGATTAA
This sequence comes from Melanogrammus aeglefinus, assembly GCA_900291075.1. Lineage (NCBI taxonomy): Eukaryota > Metazoa > Chordata > Actinopteri > Gadiformes > Gadidae > Melanogrammus > Melanogrammus aeglefinus. The sequence continues at coordinate 101,631 of OLKM01000907.1, forward strand.
AGTAAATAAATGTCACTTTTCCTCCATTGCTGCTGGTTACTCGACTGTCCCCTTCATCTTGTCTCTCTCTGCAGTGTTTATCTGGTTTTCCCATTCATGTCTGACTGTGGTTTGTGTGTTCTGTTGTCTTCTGAAGCGGTGGTGTGTCATCGCTAAAGATAGTGGACTGTGTCTGTGTTTGGTGCAGTCTACTCTCTGCCCGCAAGCGGAAGTGTAGAGAGTGTCTGGTGATATGGCTGCTCAGACGCCCTGTTTAGGGGATGGTTCTAGTGCTCAGACGCCCTGTTTAGGGGATGGTTCTAGTGCTCAGACGCCCTGTTTAGGGGATGGTTCTGGTGCTCAGACGCCCTGTTTAGGGGCCGGTTCTGGTGCTCAGACGCCCTGTTTAGGGGCCGGTTCTGGTGCTCAGACGCCCTGTTTAGGGGCCGGTTCTGGTGCTCAGACGCCCTGTTTAGGGGGCCGGTTCTGGTGCTCAGACGCCCTGTTTAGGGGCCGGTTCTGGTGCTCAGACGCCCTGTTTAGGGGCCGGTTCTGGTGCTCAGACGCCCTGTTTAGGGGCCGGTTCTGGTGCTCAGACGCCCTGTTTAGGGGCCGGTTCTGGTGCTCAGACGCCCTGTTTAGGGGCCGGTTCTGGTGCTCAGACGCCCTGTTTAGGGGCCGGTTCTGGTGCTCAGAGGCCCTGTTTAGGGGCCGGTTCTGGTGCTCAGACGCCCTGTTTAGGGGCCGGTTCTGGTGCTCAGACTCCCTGTTTAGGGGCCGGTTCTGGTGCTCAGACGCCCTGTTTAGGGGCCAGTTCTTATGCTCTGGACTGATGGTTCTGCAGGCAGAGGGTTAGCTTGCACCGGATACAAAAGAGTGCTGAAGGTGTGTGGCGGGGATTACGTTTGATGGTCGCTGCCTTCAGTTGAATGTGCACACGTTTGTGACAGTACGGCCCAACAATGGGAAGAAATGAAAAATAACCCAATGTAAAAATACAAGTTGGGAGAACAATAATCATTTGACGGCCCTCGAGCGGTATGCAAACTCCATAAAGAAAGGTTGGCCAGGTCTTAAGAACAGACGGCCGTAATGCCGGGAAAACAGAGGGTAGTTTGCCTTCTATTTTGAGCTTTGCATTCTGGGCGCCACTGTATTCTGAATGTAGGAGGAATGCGTCTTCTCTTCTCCTTCTGTAATCTACCCGTCACCTGATGATGTCAGAGTGTTCCCTCTGCCCTCTTTCCAACACAACCTCTTACGTTTCCACCAGGATCCCCCCCTGTTATTTAGATCACCATGGTAACGCACGCAGACACACACACGCACGCACGCACACATACGCACGGGCGTAAAAATCCCTTTGATTACCCCTGACCTCTTGACCTCTAATGACACGGCTGCAGTTTTGATAGGCCAATCAGCATTTGGCGCCACACAGTTTCTCAGCAGGGCAGTCTGTGACCTGATAAAGCCCTCTGATAGGCCCCTGCTGATGCATTTCCTGTTTTGCTACGCATGTTTTTTTATGTTCCTCCACCAGCTGGTGGTGACACTCTTCAGTGTGTGTGTGTGTGTGTGTGTGTGTGTGTGTGTGTGTGTGTGTGTGTGTGTGTGTGTGTGTGTGTGTGTGTGTGTGTGTGTGTGTGTGTGTGTGTGTGTGTGTGTGTGAGAGAGTGCTTGGAGGGGCTTGAGTGTTTATGTTGGAAAACCCAAGGCTACGTTCACTGCATTACGTTTACAACCTGACATACATGATGTCTGTGTGTGTGTTTAACGGTGGGTCAATGTCCATGGAATGACAATCATTCAACAAGGACCGTCACATGTTTTATTTGGAAGCCTATTTTTTGCCTGTTGGGAATGTGAGCCTACAGTCTTTGGGTGGAGGTATGTCCTGAGAGGCAGCCTGATCTCTGGGTGGGACCTGTAGTATAACAAATCTTGAATTGTAATTAGGACAAAATATAATTGTGGGGCATTAAGCAACAGGGTACATATTTCACACATAAGTTATTTGAATGGTGTGTACTGTTGTTGAAAAACAATGTACAGGTATATAAGGCTTATACTTATAATAACCTTCTGTTATAAGGCATTTATAAGCCTTAAATTACTGATGAACTAATAATTCACAACACATTTCGATACATTTGTAGATGATTCAAAAGCTATGTTAAAGGAACCCCATTGTACCACCAGGTGGGCTGTTGATTAGCTAGCAATTAACAGCACGTCTAAATCTAAAAGGCTAAGGCATCCTTACTGTACCGACCGCAATTTATTGATTCACCTTCTTCTGACAAATGTACTTTGCTTTGTAGTCGCTTTGGATGAAACGGTCGGCTAACTGCCCTCAATGTAAATGTAAATCTACCCTTGGAAAAAGTGGGAGTGTCCGTCCCGCCAGACGTATGACGGACAGATCAGCCCACCACTGGACAGGCTGGTTCTGCCACAGCACTTATTAATGTTGACCTCATCATTAACTATCCGCTTAGAAATAACTTATGACTGAACGTTAATATTAAGTTTGAATGCAATTGTATGAATTAAAATGAAGATGCAGAGAAGTAAGTCGATAAAGTCAATGCATACAAAAAAACCGTAAAGTCCACGTTGTAACGGTAATGTTTAGAGCCTGTGCGTCTGTTTTCGTGCTCTTTATATTCCTTCCACATGATGGAGGAAGTATGTTTGTGTTGCAGTGGGAAGCTTCAGGCAACATTCCCGGGTACCGTGCATATCTGCATTTGGGGTGGGGGTCTGGTCCTGTTGTTGACGTGCGCCAGACAGAGGTGGGGGTGAGGGCTGGATGGTGTGGGGGTGCACACAGACAAAGGGGATAATGACAGCAGACAGCTGTGCGTGTGTGCTATGGGGTTCAACCCGGGGGACGCAAAGGGGGGTATGGTCGGACCGTAAGGAGCTGGGAATGGGTGCCACTGTGACAGTAGCTTAATTTATGGGTTCAGTGTTTCGATGGCTCTGGTTTGCCCTCCTTGGGTCTCGGCAGTGACCTGGTGGAGTGTGTGGTGACCTGGTGTAGTGGTCTCTGCAGTGACCTTGTTTAGTGTTTGGTTACCTGCTGGAGGGGTCTCTGCAGTGACCTGGTTTAGTGTGTGGTGATGGGATGTTCTGGCCGGGTGGATGGACTCTGTGCTGGTTGTTGTTGTTGTTGTTGTTGTTGTTGTTGTTGTTGTTGTTGTTGTTGTTGTTGGTTGTGGGGCTCCACCAGATGGAAGTAGGCTGCAGGTCTTTTATGGGGGTTGTGGGCCGGGGGGTTGGCCAGAGGTCTGGGTGATACTTAGATCAGGCTGATCTCTCCCTCAAGGATCTCGCTGTCACCAGAGTTCACCATCTCCAGTAACACTCGCCACAGACATGCCCGGACATGCAATCGGACACATACACTCACACACACTCCATAGATATACACACGGGTGCGCGCACACGTGTTTGTGTGTCTGTGTTTGCATTACTGGGGGCCATTCCATTTCATCTGTCTCTCTCTATGTCTCTCTCTGTCTCTGTCTCTTATTCTCTCGTTCTCACTCTCTCTCGTACTCTCTGTGTCTCTTTCTCTGTCCCTCTGGCTCTCCGTCTCTGTGTCTCCCTTTCTCTCTCTCTCTATGTCTAGCCCTCTGTCTCTCTCAAAGGGAAGGCTTCTCAGAAAGCTCTTGTGTTGGCTCATGTTTGTATGTTTCTAATTATCAGTGTTTCACGTAGCTTCACGTTCAAAGCTACGTGATCAGACCGGTTTCTGTGAGAAGGGAACCGAGGGCAGGTCGGGGAAGTCTTTCTGGTCTCTTCCTCTGGATTGTGTGTATGTCAGAGCGAGGGCGCCAGGCTGAGAGAGAGTGTGTGTGTGTGTGTGTGTGTGTGTGTGTGTGTGTGAAGCCCACCCAGATGCCTGGAAGTAGGAGCTGTTTACAGTCACCAATCTGAACCTCCCTCCAGCTCCTCCTCTTCCTCCTCACTCTTCCCCCTCCCCGTTCCCCAGCCCTCTTTCTGCTTGTGTGAACAACCTCAACAGGCCGGAAAAATCAGGTCGCTACGGCAACAAGCCCATGCCGTGAGCTGGGTTTCCTCCTCTGCCATCAGAAGAGCGTGCCCGGCGTACCCCCGCAGCGTCCGGGTCCCGGTCGCCAGCGCCCTGAAGGACGGCTTGGGAGGACTGAGTGGGACAGGTCCCGGTCACCAGCGCCCTATAGGACGGCTGACAGGTCCCGGTCGCCAGCGCCCCGAAGGACGGCTGGGGAGGGCTGAGTGGGACAGGCCCCGGTTGCCATCGCCCTATAGGACGGCTGGGAGGGCTGAGTGGAACAGGGCTTCCCTCTTCAGGGGGCGCTCCAGAGATGCACACACTTGTCTGGCCACCAGACGGTTGCATGTTGAAGGCCCTCCTCCTGGCTCGCTTCACTCAACGTGCCCCCGAGCAAGGGCCCCCGTCCTAAACGCTCACCACAGCTGTGAGAAACGTGCTGTATAATGGCCATTTGTGTGTCCGCTGATGGCTCTCCTCATGAGGCGCGTGGCCCCTGGGAAGAGGGATGCGTTGGGATCACCCCAGGAGAGAGCTCTGATTGCAGGAGAAAGACTCTTGACATTCATTCAAAGGCTGAATGACTCAGAGTGTTTACCATTCCAATGGCCGCTCTGCCCTCTCTCCAGTTGTGTTTGGTGATCGGTTGTGCAGCCATCTCTTTTCCTTAATATTTGTTATTTTTTCTAATAATGATGAAATATTATTAGTTCTCTAGATTGATGAACCAATTAGTTTGTTCTGATCCGCTGCCACGCTGGTCATTGCTGCCCCTGCATCACTGGTTCAGATTTCCCCTGGTCCTCCCCAAGTTCAGTGTGCGTCTGTGGGACTGAATGAGCCTTGCTGTGAAAAACACCACGGCTCTGTGAATGACCAGAGTGGAAGTGCTGTTCACTGTAATCCCTGTAACCTCACGAGCTGTGGTCTCTCTCTCACTCATGCAGTCCTTTCTGTTGTCTTTACACTCTGTTGATCTCTCGCCGTCCGCCATCTTTGCGTCTGTCTATTTATCTTGTATTTCTCTCTCGTTAAGGCCAGTATAGTATCACATCCCCCATTCTAACCACATCATCAACACCTCTCAGTAGGCAGGCCTCAACAGATCCCTGACAGCCCCCTTGCACCTTCTCTCTCCTCAGCCAGTGTTGATGCTGTGCAGGCAGTGTGATGAGGGCCTTGAGTGTCCTGGCTCATCTTATCCTGGTCCACAGGCGTCCTCATCCCCTAGGATGTGCGTTATGCTGGAGAGAGGGAGTGGGCTGGACTTCCGGGAACGCTTTGGAGAGAGCGATGTCAATATTAGATGCATGTTTTGGATATTGCTTCAATTGCATCAAATTCTTCTTCTACAAAAACTAGGGCTCCTCAGTCGGGGAGCCCTCAGTCAGGGTCACGAGGGGACTCCTTCGGTATCACGTTCTATTCGATTTTTCTATATGCAATTCGAAACGTGCTTCTTGCTTCAGTACATGATGGGCCGATGTCAGGATCGGCTTTAGTCCGACGTGCCCTCAGAACGCGGTGTGGCAAATTATAGTATGAAAGTGTGTATGAGTTTATGCCGTTATATATTTCAAAAAGTTCCATCGGCTGATTGCAAGGCGGTGAACACACCAAGGCAAACTCAGGACGAGATGGAACGTTTTTTATTTTTTGGGGTTTTGAATTGTCTCACAATCATCGTAATTCCCACTTCATTGTCTGAATAGAAATCACCTTTTCAACTCAACCCAGGTTTACAACACACGAATAACGTGCTCATCAGATCATCTGGGGTGATTCTTCATGGTGCACAGTAGGGTTGTCCCGTGTAAGAAATTGAATATCGCAATATTTGAAAAGCTGCATATTTAAAATGACAAAATATAGATATTTGAAAATGGTTCATCACAATGTAAAAAAAAAAAGATCTGTGTGACTATACATACGGCTCCTACGTTTGAAATGAACATAAAGAGTGCATAATTACCCTGGTCACTATTTAAGGTACTGCAGCATAACATTGCACACTGGTAAATTTGTCAATTACCAATATAAACTTTGATATTGTGATAACCATTGGTGCAAATTTCAATGTCTGCAGCCTCTGTGTCGGTCTCTGTATGCTGTCTCTTGTCTGCTGTATCTTTGTCTCTGTCTCTGTGAATGTGAATGTGTATGTCTGTTGTCCCTGTGTCCGTCCGCTGTGTCTTCCTCTATCTGTTGTCTCTGTGTCTGTCTCTGTCTTTCTCTTTCTATGGTGTGCCTCTGTTTCCTGTCTCTGTCTGTCTCTCTCTGTCTGGCTTTCTGTCTGTCTCTCTGCTGTCTCTCTGTCTCAGTCTGCTGTCTACCTCTCTGCCCCGCCTGGGTCTGGTCCTGTTTGATCCAGTCTGTCCCGTGATGGGTTGCGCTCCACCAGAGACCGGATGAATCGCTCTTTTGTGTCCTCAAGCCGTAATGTTTTATTCACCCCCCCCCCCCCCCTCCACCTCAACTCTTGTGTCCCTACACCACCTTCCTGTCATCTTCAAAAACATTCTCACACATCAAACCAAAGCGCTGTGATTTTCATATCTGATACTCGGAACTTGACTTAAGAATACAGCAACAACAACAACAGGAAGAGACCGCCGACCCAACACCCACCTCTGGCCCGTCTCCACTGGATCGGTTTCACATGCATTCCAGGTTGCTGGACACACATAAATTAGAACGGCATTCTTCTGCTCTTCAATAATGATAGAACACACACACACACACACACACACACACACACACACACACACACAACACACACACACACACACTCTCTCTCTCTCTCTCTCTCTCTCTCTCTCTCTCTCTCTCTCTCTCTCTCTCTCTCTCTCTCTCTCTCTCTCTCTCTCTCTCTCTCTCTCTCTCTCTCTCTCTCTCTCTCTCCTCTCTCTCTCTCTCTCTCTCTCTCTCTCTCTCTCTCTCTCTCTCTCTCTCTCTCTCTCTCTCTCAGCTTACTTCCATCAACATGCATACACATGATGGAAGTAAGAAATGTTGGTTCTCAGTCAATGAAAACATTTGTTCCCCCAACCCCATCTCCCTCTGTCCTGGGCCGTGGAGGGAAACTGGCCTTGGGGTGTCATGGTGTGCCAACGTGCGTAAGCACCATACCTTCACACCCCTTGCTTCAGTGTTCCTGGATGGCAGTGCGCTTCATTAAGAGCACACAGAAGATGCTGCCCGGCCCATGGAAAATCCCCCATCCTTTCTCTGTGGAAAACCCACAGCTTTGACGGACAAGAGGCTTCAGCCCAGGCAGGAACATAATGTGGACTGTGTCCCCCCAGAGACCGTCTAGGGCTCTCGATCTGTGCTCCTCAGAAATCACACAATATACACTCACCCCCTTCTTCTCTTTCTCCTCATGCTTTCTCTACAGCCATGCAGGGAAAGCACACAACACATGCAGGGATAAGAATAAGAATCAATATAACGGTAGCCTCTGGGGAGAAGGGGAGGGAGACTACAGATGGAGGGAGGGAGACCAGAGATCGGAGCGGGGGAGGAAAAAGGTGGAGGGAGGGATAGAGGGGGGGAAGGAGGGAGGGAGACCAGAGATGGAAGGAGAGAGGACAGCGGTGGAGGGAGGGAGGGAGGGAGGACTGAGGTCGAGGGATGTTGAAGGAGGGATGGAGCAGCATGTGAAGGGATGGATGAAGCACACCTGCAAACTTGTCGCTTTTCGATGACAATCGCCGTTTTCTTGGTCAATTGGGTCATTCACGTGAAGGGTGTAGAACCAGAAGAGTTTTTTTTAGGGGGGGGGGGGGGGTGCGGGGAAGGCTGTCCTTCGAATGAAACATTATTGGATCATTGTTATAATTGACATTTCTCTGGACCAATTGGAATCTCAGCATTTGCTTCAGAATCTTGAAGCACACAGCGCCAACTGGGCTTGCCTTTGGATGAGACGCCTGGCTACCGCGTGAGTCTGATGGAAACTCTTAATGTCAATTTGAAGTAGGGGTGTAGGCCTACGTTATAAACGGTATAGAAAGTACACCAGTGTGAATTTGCGCTACGGTTTGGATTTTGACTTTACCGTGAGACCGGTGTGAACGCGAGACTGTTTTGTGTGTAACGCGTAACAAAGTAAGTAACACATTAATACAGTAAACTAACTACTTTTTCATGTATAAAATAAAGTTACACGCAACTACTGAAAATATCAGTAGTAAATATAACGAAACATAGTTCCTTTTTCAATTCTGCGCCACGTTACTTTTTTCCAGGGACAGATTTGACAGCGGTACTGCCTTCTCGGCCAGTATGCTATTGTGCAAGCAGGCAGGTGCGCAGCAAGCGCTCCTGCATGCTTGCGTAATAGTCTCATTCGACACCGTACGAGACAGACGCTGGTAGCGTGAAGCTGTCTCCAAAATCAGACATTGCTGCCGCAGGCATTTTGAAAGCCAGTCCTTAGGACAAAATGCCAGCAGTGGCACGAGATAAAAAACGCCATCACTGTATACCTTTGTAAGGACATGGTTCCCTTTCAAAATGTCGATAGAAAGGGCTTTAAAGAGATGGTCAAAACACTCAATCCCAGATACGCGTTATCTGCCCGCACACACTTCAGCCAAAATGAGATGCCAAAACTATACTGAAAGGTCTGCCAGCAAGTGGAGAAACAAATCCATACTTTTAAACATTAGTGTTTTTCAGAGATGGAACTAACTAACTTTTTTATGCAGTTTTGCTGCCTTACCAGTATTTACCCCTTCACTGGCATTTATATCGAAATTAGAAGATAAAATGAACATACCGTAATATAATACCGTTACCGTCTATGCCTCAAATCATACCGTGATATACATTTTAGTCCATACCGTACAGCCCTAATTTGAAGGAACTATCTTGTGTAAAATTCGAGGTAAGTCAAGCTTTTTGGAGCAAAAACAAGAGCTAAATATTACACTAAATGTTAAAATGAAACTCAAAAAATGTTTGGGCAATATTTACAGAGTCGATCCTCAGAAATCCTCTGGTCCCTGTGGATTCCCTACTGGTTCCAGGAAACCCTGGTGGTCTCCTAGCCTCCGCCTGCTATCGTAGGCTGCCATCTCTTCTCACTTTCTTCTCTTCCTTACTCTACACACACCCCGCTCCCCTCCCTCTGTCTCCTTCCTCCTCATGTGACCCTTATTGTAAACCCACCCTTGCCTGGCTCTAGAGTGGGGCCGGTGTTTGTGTTCAGAGTGTGTTCCTCGATGACGGTACAGGGAGCGGTAGAAAGAGGCTTGGGGCCTTGGCAGAAAGGCTGCAGCCTGCCGCTCTCTGTGCTTCCAAGGGGTTTGACTGCTCTCTCTCGGCCTTCAGGGCTTCAGGGGCTTCAGGGCCCCTTTTAACTAGGGCTTTGGGTCCCCTGTGACTGGGGCTTTGGGGCCCCTGTGACTGGGGCTTCGGGGCCCCTGTGACTGGGGCTTCGGGGCCCCTTTGACTGGGGTTTTCGGGCCCCTGTGACTGGGGCTTTCGGGGCCCCTGTGACTGGGGCTTTCACATAAGTGAAACAAATAATGTGATTCAACCCGGCTTTATATGAGTGGGTTGGCACCTTTAATCAAGGAGAGCCAGTCAGCAACCTGTAACCACAACAGGCTCTGCCTACAGGAGGTGACAGGAGACATTGCAGGACAGGAGCAAGGCCAATACAAAAGCATTAGTGCAACAATACACAGAGGCAGCACAAAACCCAGTACCACGTAACGGAGCCCTTTAATAATGCAGATGCATATCCGAGCTCCGCTCAGCTACCAAGCAATTTCAAATGAGGCGATCCAGGCCAGTGTTAGTTTAATGGAAAAAGGAGGGAAGATGGCCAAGACTAACACATTTGCCAGATATCTGAGCAATTTTCAACAATTTATTCACAATTGTCAAACTACGTGCTTGGGGAGAATATCACAGCGGTTGGCCAACAACAGTTCCCTACAAAAGCGCACTTTCACTTTAGGCAGTGCATGGCTAACAAACCTGATCCATTGTGAATCAGAATCCTGGATCGTTTTTGGATATTGATACAAATTCCTTATTTATGAAACAATGAGAGCAGCGAGAGCCAATGAGACCCAACCTCTTTACCTCAAAATGTCACAACCTATAACCTCATCACATCAATCACACTGGCGAATAAGATCACCTTGGTCCGAGGTGAAGTGCCCAAGTACCCTCTGGCACAGAAAGGGCAACGCCTTACGACCGCTCTGAAGTAGGAAAATGCCACACAATTGACCAGGCAAAGGAGAAGTACATAGTAGAGTACGCCGAACAGTAGCCATTTATGCCAGTAGGCTACTGAGCAGAAAGGGCCATTACACCTAAAATACGACTTTGTAATTACAGCAGGGATCATTTTTACCACATTTATTGCCACGAAATTGCTTGTAATCTTGTTTTCAGATATCGATTAATCCTGAATTGTACACAAGACATATTTGGGAAAAGTCATCAAAGTGTAATGCTGAAAATTGGTTGAGAGTTTTACTTTCCTTTACTTTTTTATATTTACTAGTGGTCAAAATGACTCTTGACTTATGGCGAGTCTAGTGTTGCATATCATTGCAGCCAAAATGATGTTCCCTATTCTATTCCCCTATTTTGAATCTGAAACGCGATGCAGATGAGGTGGTCTGTAAGCAAAGGTTAACTTGGACAAACTGACTTGCAAGTTGGATATGCATGTTCTTTGCAAGTTTGTTCTCCGGGTGGTACGGGGCCACAGGCAATTCCCCCAGTGTGTTTGACAATTCCATCAGAGAAGACCCAAGAGAGGCTCCGCGTCTCGCCAATCACTTCTTCTCGTTAGTTGACTTATCTAATTGGCAGCGGCCATTGATTTTCCTGGTGGAGGGGGCGGACATTGGTTTTGACAAAGTCTAGGATCTAGCAGAGATGGGGGCTAAAATTTTTTACTTGGGGCCCAATTGCTTTTTTTTACCCCTTATCTGGTTGGCATGCCCCTTGCCCATGGGAACTGCGTTGCAGTGGGTGGTGGTTGAGGTCTTCTCCTGAAATGGAACGACACTTCAGGATCCTGCTACGTCAGCAGTAGTCGTCGATTGCGTTTCTGTAGACACGCAACAAGTTTGTTACCGGACATTTAGAAACTCACAATGCTCTCTTCAGCTGTGGTGATTTCTGTTCCTTAGGAAGTAAATTTGCCAAGTGCCTCCCTATTATGGCAATGGTGATATTATTCATATTGGATATTTCCACTTTGGGGATGGATATCGGAAAGCCTGAACCTTCTGGAATCATTTAAACTTTATACGTTTCACGCTATCAAACAAGTCAGGAAATAAACTATCAATAATAACATCAACAGAAACAGTGATAGTCAGCAGTGATGCCATAGGGAACAGGTGCTCCTACCTGCCAGTCTGCAGTGATACCAGAGGGAGGGGAAACAAGGGCAGCAACTTCCTGGACTCCGGGCGTCATATGCTATCAAGGGGGAATGTATAATGTAATGATTGATATTAAGAAATGCGTCTATTATGCCTCATTCCACCAAGCGGTGCGATTCGGCTCGGAGCAGCACAGCTATGTTACGCTAAATCTGGCTTGTGTTTCCAACGCCGACAGTAATATTATGGTAGGGCGGGGTTTAAGCCGGATGGCGATAGCCGCGGCAGCTACGCAAGCATCATGAAATCATAGCAGCCCGACACAGTGTAGCCTGCTAATAAATTCAATTAAGAATAAGAACGCGACACATTAAAAAAAGAGCAACAACGGAGAACGTCCAAGAAGGACGGCAAACTTTGCAGTAAATTTTCGTCAATAAACGAAGCTTTTGCCGTTGTCCAGAAATACCTTGTGGGTGCTGTGTTACTTTTTTCGACGACTGGGGTGGAGTCTTATCCCCATGGTTACGACTCTCTACCGTTGTGTTTGAGTGTTATTGAGTGATGATATATATGAAATACTATTGAGTTATACTGTAGGTGACCAGGACACAGACAAAACCTTATTTGGAGGCAGACATTGAATAAAGTGCTGCCCAGACGGAGCCATACATACGTAGCGTCATTCTACAAGCGTCCGGGAAGCCAAACCACGACAAACATTCTTTGTGGGTGACGTGGGTGAGTTTAAAAGTTTAGTTTAAGACAATGTATATGGCAATGACTACAATGCAGGAGACGTTCTACATAATTCACAAGTCAGTCTGTTGCACAAACTGTGTTACTTCAAACTTAGCTTTTCAACACAGTAATACATTACGTACCATATTTAGGATTTATACAATTTTTGCGATCTTCGAAAGCGATCTAGCTTGCTATGATCTGCTACAATATAACTTTATATCAACACTGAAATAGTATTATTTTCTATGAAAACAAAAAAACCTGGTCATGCATGAATGATATGGGATAACGGCACTGGAATACCCAACGATGGATAACGGTACTGGGCTACCCCTACTCTACAGCTGTTTGGGCAACAGCTCATCTATTAGAATGAAGTTGGAGTACGTGAATAAACGTGAGTAAATGTACTGTGAATAAAACGTTCATACTTAAAATCGCCTTGAAAATGATTACTTTTGAGTGGCGATCCGATCAATTTTAGAAGCTTGACCTTTGAGATGAGGCTTCTATGTTTTTAATATTAGTATTTGCCCACAATCCAAACACTTATGTTCAGCCCAATGTGACCATGTAGCTGAAGTAGTAGGATGTTCTTTTTTGGGCCATGACCACGCCGTGCTGCCAGTCAACTGATGGGTGAGAGAGCGTCTGTGAGAACGTGGAGAAAATGCAGATTCAAGCTTTGGTAAAAGCCTGAACTTTGACAGATTTAGAAAACAAGGCGTCCTTTATTTTATCCTTTATTATTATTTCGCAAACAATTCATTTAGTCGCAGTAGCTTTGTTTCTGGTTCATGAACTGAGAGCAAATTGAGGAAAACGGTCTTCCTTGTTCTTTAGTCAGTTATGAAGTGATGCCGATGTATATTTCTTTACAAGATTATCTTTACTTGCAGACATCCAAAGTCAATGAGCATATGGGCTTTTCATCATGATACAATTAAAAATGTCATATTTTATTAGAGCGTAAATTACTGAAAACCTTGCCGAGGATTTCTTTGAAGTCTTTTGTGTTTGTGTTTTTTACCAAAGCCGCTCCATAAAATGAGCTGCATGGACAGTTTTGTTTCGTAAAATCGGGATACAACCAAAGGCTTTATTTTCCAAAAATAAGGTATTTTAGCCAGTGGAGCATTCTAGAACACCCAATGGAAGACTTTTAGCTCTGGATCTTGATCTGGTTCGATCATTCGATCAAACCTAAAAAGGAGAACTCTCGGTGTGCAGCTATTGCCCATAGATCATGGACCCAAGCCTGGAGATCCAAAGTGCATTACAGATTTACGAGGCTGTGTCCCCTTACTTAATGACTGATTTCTTGCCATACCAACATTGCAATGCAGTCATTCTGGAGCCTTTCTAATGGCTTCCCTAATACACTCAATGTATTTTCTGACATTTTTTAGCCTCTTAGATTGTAATATGCCAATTTGTGACGGATTATTAGTCTTACTATTTGGCATTGTCCTTCCTGACGAGTAGTAGTCAGGAACATCACATTTCTTCACCAGAGGTCAAACCATTCTCTTTGGTCACTTTGGCACAGTTCAACTGATATTCACAGCTGGTCGACACCACTTATCTACGGCTACAAACTGGGCCTGAATATACATTATACATGTCCAGGCTAAATTGTTAAGTGTATTGACAGAATCCCAAGTTTCAGTGTGTTTGTTTTTAGTTTGTGACACACATCACAGCCACAGAAGGGAGGAGGGTGGTTGTTGGGTGTAAAACTATGAAGTGCTGGCACAGCAAGCATGTTGAAGTGTTAGCGTGTGAATACAAGATGGCATCTCAAATCGACTGTGTGCAGCCTCTGCCCACCGGCTATATTTAGTATATGCTTTGTATTTGAAAGAAATATATTTTATTATTTCGTTATTTAACTTTTTTTTTATGTGAAAGCTTATTTGTCATTACAACTCTGAGCCAGGTGTGTGCTGCCTGAAGCTGAAGCCTCTGCTCTCACGTGTGACGTCATAATATATCAACGTATGTAATCATGTGTGTAAATATACATATTCAGTCAGTGCATTATGCAACTGGTACATGTGTCCCCGTTGACCTGTGGGTGTGTGTGTGTGCCATAGAGTACATACTGTACTCTATGGCAGCCAGTTATGCATTAGACATGGCAAGAGTCTAAATAATAGATGACATCTTGAGCGAGAGAGGGAGGGAGTGAGGCGGAGAGAGAGAGGGAATTGGTATAACTTGGAGCCTACATTGAATGAAGCACTGCCCTGGACACTCTTCTGTGGTATTTACGTTCTGCACATATTTATATTAGATGGAGCCGCTCTGTGTTACTTTGGTACTAGGTTAACCTGATTCTCTCTCTTTCTCTCTCTGACTCTGACACTCTGACTCTCTCTCTGACTCTCTGTCTCTGTCTCTGACTCTCTCTCTCTCTGACTCTGTCTCTCTCTCTCTTACTGACTCTGACTCTCTCTCTCTGACTCTCTCTCTGACTGACTCTCTCTCTCTCTCTGACTCTCTCTCTCTGACTGACTCTCTCTCTCTCTCTGACTCTGACTCTGACTCTCTCTCTCTCTCTCTCTCTGACGCTCTCTCTCTAACTCTCTCTCTCTGACTCTCTCTCTCTCTCTGACTGACTCTGACTCTCTCTCTCTCTCTCTCTCTCTGCTCTCTCTCTCTCTCTCTCTCTCTCTCTCTCTCTGGCTCTCTCTCGCTCTCTCTGGCTCTCTCTGTCTCTCTCTCTCTCTCTCTCTCTCTCTCTCTCTCTCTCTCTCTCTCTCTCTCTCTCTCTCTCTCTCTCTCTCTCTCTCTCTCTCTCTCTCTCTCTCTCTCTCTCTCTGACTCCTCTCCTCTCCTCCAGGCTCAGGACCAGGTGTTTGTGTTCCCGGACATCTTTGTGGAGAAGAGCTCTGAGGAGGCAGAGGGCTCCATGGAGCAGATGCAGAAGCAGTTCATGGAGGACGAGAAGCAGCGGCAGCGTGGAGACCCCCGCAGGGCAGGGGTCACCGAATGGTTTGGCCTCTAGCCACGGCCCAGAGACCAGGATGTGTGTGTGTGTGTGTGTGGGCGTCTCTTTCAGACCGTCATGATGTACCTGTGTGATGTGTGTGTGTGTGTGTGTGTGCGTGCGTGCGTGTGTGGGCTTGGAGATGTTTCAGTTGATTTAATTAGCTAATTTTGTTGGTAAGGCTGAAATGAAAAACTGTGTGTGTGAGGCTGAGGTCCAGTAACGCGGGCCAGAACCGCAACGAGGAGTGGAGCGGCCCGGGTCCATCTGGTTCAGAACCGCTCTCTCCTCGGATGACCTGCTTCCTCCTCCCCTCCCCTCCTCACTCTGTCCTCCTCCCTCTCCTCCAGCTTACTTCATCCTCAGGTCTTTTCTCTCTGGACCACCTCCTCGCATGTCTTATTTTCATATTTTTCTCCTTAACCACCCCCCACTCCATGTTGCTTTACCAATGCTTCAGGGCTGTGTCCTCAGCAGCCCCTTCACCTCTCCCCACAACTGTGAGGAGCAGCTCGGTGTGTGTGTGTGTGTGTGTGTGTGTGTGTGTGTGTGTGTGTGTGTGTGTGTGTGTGTGTGTGTGTGTGTGTGTGTGTGTGTGTGTGTGTGTGTGTGTGTGTGTTAGTGCGTGTTAGTGCGTGTGTGTGGAAGCTGTGAATTGCTTAGTCAACACTAAGTACTGTTAGCATGAGAACTTCTAAATAAACAGTCTTTTCCAAAACCTCTGGCCTGTTTACTTTAGCCTTCTATCCCCCCCCCCCAGCCCTTTAAGTTACCCCGCTCCAGCAGGAGGACCGCATGCCTCTGCTGGTCGCCTTACAGTAACCCAGACAGAGATGTGGGCGTCCTGGGGGCTACAGTAAGTGTTCCCCCGTCCCAGGCCGGTCCTCTTCTGGCGGTGGGCGTCGCCGGCCTTCCTCTCCATCACTAAGGGGAAGGTCCCCCCCCCCCCCCCCCCCCCCCCTGCAGAACAACGGGACTGACACCCCCGTCTCCCCTGCGCCCCTAAAGCAGACCCCCGGTCAGGCCGCCCTGGCCTGTGTCCTCAGGTTTTTCATGTGGTTGATGACGTCTGCCCCCCCGCCCCCCCCCCCCCCCACAGTCTCATGCACAGAGGGGGGAGGGAGGGAGAGCAGGAAGAGAGAAGGGGGAGATACTGAGAGGCTGCGCGGTGAACTTCCTCCTAATCAAAATGGGGGTGAAAAGAGGGCGGGGTGGGGGGGGGGTCTGTCTGTAAGGGCACAGGGGGGGGGGTGGAGAGGGTGGGGGCCAAATCAAATGAAATCATTGAGAAAATGCCGAGCTGGATTTGAGGCAAAGGAGAGTACTCTGGTGAGATGCAGCGTCCCGGGTCATGTTCCCTTCTCCGTACGCCCGCCTAATGGAAGGGAGGTTGAATATTTTAAACAGCCCGTTCACTCTCGTCCCCTGATCTTTCTTTCCCTCTTTCTTTCCATCTGTTTCTTTCTCTCTCCCCGCATTCCTCCCTCTCCTCGTTCTGACTCTCTCTCCCTATTCTCTCTGTTCCCCCTCCTCCCTCTCCTGGTTCCCCTCTCTGTCGTTCTGACTCTCTCTCTCTCCCTCCTCTTCCTATTCTCTCTGTTCCCCCTCCTCTCCCCCTCTCGCTATCCTTCCGCTCCCTCTCTCGCTCTCTCTCCTTCCTCCCTCGTCTGTTCATCCCCCCTGCATTAGTAAAGTGCAAACGTGACCCTGTTTCTGCTACTTTAGTCCGCGAGAAGCACGTTGATGACATCATGCACCGTGTCCGTGGCGGGGCGGGGGGGGGGGGGGGGGTCTTTTCATGTCTGACTTCCTGCCGCAGTCTCTCCCAATACCACAGCCTACTCAGATAACACCCCCCTGGATCACTCACATACTCAGCCTTATTCTGTTGATAGTTTTAAATACGTTCAAGAGTATGTTTTCTAGTTCATGTTTTCACTGGTTTCCTGGTTGTCTTTGCCTGTCTTTCTCTTCACCCATGGAGGAATAGATACAGCTACACAACATTTCTATAATGAAAAGGTTCTCCCTCCCTTCATGGTGGTGACGGCCACACACACACACGCCTGTGACTGTGACTGTGTCGGAGGAGGAAGAACGGCTGAAAGCTGAAGGTTTGTGCGTGAATGTTTAAGTCCAGTGAGCTGAGAACCCGGAGGAACCTGGTTCTGGTTCCTGGTTCTGGACGAATTGTTTCTGCTTTGTGAGGATGTCTTGCTCACTCGTTATTTTTATGTTTATTTTTGTAATAATCCTGTATTAGTTTTATAAAATACCAGTTTATTGTTATTTATACAGAGGGATAACAGGTTCCCCTTAGGAAACGTTAATAATAATCATAATTATTCATGATCGTGTTATTGGCTATTATATTGCTCACAACTCATGGTATGTAAGTGCATTCATGGTACTTAAAGGATTTATAAAGATCTACAAATGGAAGTCCTCACACCAACGCATGGTTTGTTTGTGTCCCTGCTTTTCCTCCTCTCTGTACTCCGAGCAGGGAGCCACTGGAACTGCTTATCTGAATACTTCACATTATTATAATTCTTGTAAAAGTGTATTTTGCCCAGAAACTACTCAAGATACAGATAGCAGGCCTGGCATATGACTTCAAAGATTGTCCTTTGACGAAGGACGGAAAACCCAGCCGTTGGCCCGGAGCGAAGATTTAACAACCAAATTACTTTTCCATAACTTCTGTGTGTGGGAATGTGGAAACAAAATGAATTATTCAGGGAGTTTCTTGGATCAATAGCCCCTCTCTCATACACACGTATTTGCTCCTGATTAGTTTTTCCACAATTTCAAACCTCCAAACTTATTTTTTTTTTCGTGTTTGTGACACGATGTATCGCCTGGTTCCATTGGGGCCAAACAGGAAGTAAGGTATAAATCCTGAGTTGTGGTGGTTAGCTGGTAAGGGTTGCGGTTACAACTCCCAGCACCCTCTGGCTAGGTTGATAGTGCTATTACGTTTCTGACTGGGTGGAATTAAGGGCATCTATATTGATCCAGAGACCGTCCATTCACCATTTACAATTCCAATCATACCCCACATCCAGGAATCAGGAAGTGGGTGGTATAAGATGGTGCTGTATTGATCCAGCCTCATGGATAATGTTGCCCAGTCACGTCCCCTGGGTGTGAACCTGCCTGTTGCATCTGCATGCAGCACATAAATAATGGCTATTACCAGCAGTATTTGTGTTGGTTTGGCACTAGGAGCTCTCACAAACACAC